>CM032753.1:22645218-22902688 GCA_019155195.1 Avicennia marina | reverse complement strand
ACCCTAAACCCTAAAACTCTAAACCCTAAACCCTAAACCCTAAACCGAGATCAGTATGGACTTTTTACAAATTCTCTTCCTTCTCTCTAAAATCTGGGCGATTTGGGTGATTTTCTCTCTCTAAAAAGCGATTTGCTTTTTTCGTCGGTTTCCGGACGTCGTCGGTGGTCGGCGACCGTCGTCGGGTCCTCCCTGGCCCTCGGCGACCCTTCGCTGGAATTCTCTGGTGGTGCTTCGCTGTTAATTGATGGATCTAAGCTTCTTCGCTTTTGTCGCGATTGAGCCGGCCCGTTTTTGAAGACGTCCATTTGAAATTCTGCTGTTTTCTGGCTCGCTTGTTTGTGGGCTTTCATCTCCAACACTCAATTGACTGGATTTCGTTCGTTTGATTGCTCGATTGGACGTGATTTTGATCACAGCCCAGAATTTACTGTTCCTGCACGATTCAGGTTTTTCTCTCCTTCTCTTGGGTTGCTTGTAGCAACATTTTTTGCACTTGCTTGTTGCGGGAGTTGATGCGTTGAGGGAGATTGGTTGGGAATTTTTTTGCTGGGTGCTTGAGCGGCTGTGGTTTTTGTTTGTTGGGTATTGCTATGGACCCCCCCGAATTGCCTTCCAATCCTCCTGATCCTTCATCCAAACGTAGCTATGCTTCTGTTGCTAAGGGAATTCAACGAGCTGAAATGAAATCTGATCCTAATCGAGTTGCTAAGAAAATTTTCGATGAATCTTTGCACGCTTTCTGTATTGGCACTGTGTCTAAGTTCAAGGGAAAACCGGGAATTATTTTTTCTGAAACTGAAACATCTGAGCTGGCACAATCTTTGAAGTTTGCTCTTGTTGGCAAATTTTCTCACGGTATTCCCCCATTGAGATCCCTTCGTTTTAGGCTCACCAAACTTGGCCTTAAAGGTTCTTTCCAAATTGGTGTCATCAATCCTAAACATGTCTTGATCACCTTGTTTAATGAAGAGGATTTTTCGAGACTGTGGCTTCGGGGTGTTTGGGTTTTTGAAGGCTTTCCTATGAGGGTGTTTAAATGGACTCCAGATTTTGATCCAGCAATTGAATCCTCAATTGTCCCAGTCTGGATCCGGCTCCTAGAATTACCCTGCCATCTTTTCAATAAACAAGCTCTGTTCAGCATTGCTAAGCTCGTTGGGAAACCTCTTATCATTGACGAGCCAACTGCTGATTTCTCGCGGCCTAGCCTTGCTCGAGTCTGTATCGAATTGGATCTACTGAATGAAAGGATTTATGAAATTTTCCTTGGCATTGGTGATAAAACTTTTGCTCAGCAAATTCAGTATGAAAATTGCCCTGAATTCTGCACATTCTGCTGTCATCTTGGCCACACTGCTCATGGCTGTTTCTTAAAGGATCCGGCCAAGAAAATGGAGGGTGCTGATCCAAAGGCTGGACCAGCTTCCAGTGGGGCGTTCCCTGTGTCTGATTTAAGGCAGGTTCTGGATAAGAAGAGGGGAAAAGAAACCGTGACCAACAATCCTGCCGCTGCAAACGGTGAAAGGCCTGTCAAGGTGGCTATGAATACTGCTGGTACAGCTAAAACTAAGGGGAAAAAAATTCAGCTTGTCCTCCAACATGATCAACCACTCCAGACAGCTGCTGATGCTGCTAACTTTGAGCATCTTTTCACAGTTGATGAGGAGGGTAGTAAAATTGGCACTGATCAAGTGGTTAAGGGAACCAGCAAAGTTCGTGATGCTCCTGGCCCTGTTTTTTCACAGCAACTAAAATCTGGGAACACTGCTGTTGATGAAACTGAGCCTCCATCACAGAACACAAAGGCTGAAGCTGGTCCCTCCAACAAATTCACTCCGGAGCAAAATCCTAGTCAAGAAATGGGAGATTCTGAGACTGATCTGCCGACTAATTTTGTTCCAGCAAAAAATAAGGGAGCCCAAGCACATGCTGCCCATTCCCCTGTCAAACAAATGGAATGTTCAGAAACAGAGACGAACCTGATTTTCAAGGGTGGTTTGACTAGAAAAAGGGTCAACATTGCTTTAAGTGAAACTGACCTTGACACTGAAACTGAAAAGAGCTCACAAGGCAACCTGTCAAGCTTTTGCCAGGAAAATATTCTGCATTCTGATGAGGAAGTATATTCACAAAATAATCTCCCCCTCGATGAAGCTGAAACCACTGGTAGCACACCTCTAGAGACCCCAGCAGCCCAGTCTTTCAATCTTGAATTAGAAATAGATAAAGTCAACTCTGCCAGAGAGATTTTCCAAACTGAAGGACCGGCTGGTTTTGAAAAGGCATGCAGCCTGTTTAAGAATCAAGAGCAGCTACACTCTACTCAGCAAGAAGATCTTGAAGATGCATTCATCACGGCTAAACACAAAAGGAACAAATCTGTGGATGAGGAGACAGCTGACTTACAAGAGGTTCCCTCTCCTAAAAGCAAGAAGAAATCCTCGAAACCTTCGAGAAGGTCCACCAGAGCATCATCTCAACCATCCAACCAATTCTAATATGAAGATCATCATTTGGAATATTAAAGGTGTGGGCAGTTCTAGTAAACAGAAAATTTTGCACAATCTGTTTAAAGAACACAAACCAGACATCCTGGCGATTCTTGAACCATTTATTCATCTGGATGAGTCTTTCATGCGGAGAAGATTTGGCTTCTCATCTGTCATCCCCAACCTTAATAATAAAATCTGGCTATTCGCTCGAGAGGGGGTCGATATCCATGTTTTAAAGGATCATTCTCAATTCATTCATGTTAAGGCACACTCTCTTGACCAAGGGAAGGAATTTTTGGGTACCTTTATTTATGCCAGCTGCTCTAGAGCCGAGAGACGCTTGCTTTGGGAGGAACTTTTCGCCTTGTCTGATACTACTATCCCTTGGCTGGTCGGGGGAGACTTTAATGTTACTCTCTCCTCTTCTAAAGTTATTGGCGGCACCTCTCAAAGGACAGGGCCAAGTGAAGATTTTTGTAATTTGATCATGGACTGTGGTTTAATTGATGCAGGTTTCGTTGGGGAACCATATACTTGGACGAACAAAAGAGTTTGGAAACGCTTGGACAGAGTTCTCCATTCTCGCCACTGGATTGATCTTTTTTCATGCACACAAGTTCTCCATCTTCCCAGGAGAAGCTCTGACCACCACCCTTTATTAGTGTCGGCTTTTTGTCCCTACAACAGGTGCAAACCCTCATTCAAGTTTCTTAATATGTGGACAAGACATCATACCTTTTTACAAACAGTGGAGGATTCTTGGAGGCAACCAGTTCAAGGATTTGGAATGATTAAATTCCAACAGAAACTTTATCGTATCAAAAACACTTTGAAGGACTGGAACAAGAACTGTTTTGGGAACATTTTCCAGCACGTGGAAAGGGCCAAAACAGCTGCCTCTGAAGCTGAATTAAACTTTGATAGAGATCCCTCAGAAGCAAATTCTATTGTGCTGAACAGAAGCAACGCAAATCTCATTCGCATACTCACTATGGAGTCAGATTTTTGGAAACAAAAAAGTGCCTGTAAATGGCTGGAAGCAGGGGAAAGGAACACGAGTTTCTTTCATTCTCTTGTTAAAAAAAAAGAGGAGCAGATCTCACATCAACAGAGTGGTGATTGATGGTCATATTTTGACAGCAGAGGATGAAATTAACGCTTCAGCTGCTGATTTTTTTCAAAAACTGCTCACAGGCACCTCACCACACAGTTCAGTACCACAGTTGAATGGATTTTTAAGCCTCCTTCCCAAACTCTCGGCTGAAATCATTCAGTCCATTAAATCTGTCCCTAATATAGAGGAAATTAAAGACACTTTACTTTCCATATGCCCAGATAGCACAGCTGGACCGGATGGCTTTTCAGCCTTGTTCTTCCAGGTTTGCTGGAATTTTGTTGCTGCTGATTTACTTGAGGCTGTCGTGGATTTCTTTTCTGGTACCCCAATGCCTAGAAGTTTCACAGCCACCTCTATTACTCTGATTCCTAAAGTTGAGGGACCGCAATCCTGGAGTGAGTTTCGGCCGATATCTCTTTGCAATGTGATTAATAAGCTTATGTCAAAGCTTCTTTATAAGAGAATTGCTACAGCCCTTCCACATATTATTTCTCCCTCCCAGAGTGGTTTTATCCCAGGTCGGCTCATTGGTGATAACATCCTCCTTGCGCAAGAAATGGTGCATTGTTTGGAAAACAGGGACAGGTTCGATAAACTTATTATGAAACTTGATTTGGCTAAAGCTTATGATAAGATCTGTTGGGATTTTCTCTTTAAAGTCTTGGAACACATGGATTTTCCTGCCCACACTATCCTCCTCATTCGCCATTGTGTGGAAAATTGTTGGTTTTCAGTTCTTGTTAATGGCAGCCCTGCAGGATTTTTCAAGTCCACCAAAGGATTGAGACAAGGAGATCCCCTCTCTCCAGCCCTCTTCATTCATGCAGCAGAAACACTTTCTAGAGGATTGGATTTTCTCTTCAAGAACAATCCCCATATGTTTTTTGACACAAAAGGAGGCTGCTCCTTTTCTCACCTTGCCTTTGCTGATGATCTCATTATCTTCTCCAAGGCCAGAAAACCTGCCATCAACAAACTTATGACTCTTCTTGAAAATTTTCAAACTGTTTCAGGGCTGCAGATCAACCACAGCAAGAGCTTCTTTGTTGTCGGCAAGAAAACCTCATCTCTTCAAATTCAGAGGCTGAAATTATTGACAGGATTCAGCTGGAAACACCTCCCCATTTGCTACCTTGGCACCCCTTTATTTAAAGGGAATAAGAAAAAAATCTTCTTTGATAATCTTGTGAAGAAAATCCGTGATCGAATTGGTGGTTGGGAACATCTTCTCCTCTCCCATGGCGGTAGACTTCAACTCATTAAGAGTGTTCTTTCTTCCATACCTCTTCATTTACTGCAAGTTCTCAATCCTCCAGCATCAACTATTTATCAAATTGAAATGATGTTTGCTAAATTCTTTTGGGGTTCGTCCACATCTCACAGGAAAATTCATTGGACTAAATGGAAGAATATTTGCCTTCCATGTGAAGAAGGAGGGTTGGGAATTAGAGGACTTCAGGATGTTATTTCGGCCTTCTCTCTCAAGTTATGGTGGCGATTCTGGGAGCAATCATCACTTTGGAGTCTTTTCCTTCCGCAGAAATATTGTGGAGCCTCTTTCCCAGGTTTGGTGAAAGTTACAGCTCAGGCGTCTCCATCCTGGAAAAGGCTCTGCAAGATCAGAACAGTGGCCCAAAATAATATTTTCTGGAGTCTTGGTGATGGAAAAATCTCATTTTGGTATGATTGCTGGTTACAAGAGGGTACACTTCATGATCTTTCCGACATACAAGGCTCCCAGTTTGAACCTGTCAACTTTTTTTGGAATGATGAGGGCTGGAATCTCAGCAAATTGTTAAACATTTTACCAGCTCAAACTGCTCACTTGGTGGCTTCTACTCCCATTATTGTTGGCGGTACCGATCGAGCATTTTGGAAGGTTTCTAATGATGGTAAGTTCACCCTCAAATCTGCCTGGAATTTGCATAGACAAGCTTGTCAAAAACAACTCATCTTCCAGAAAATTTGGTCTCCATTGCTCCTTCCAACCATTTCGATCTTCTTGTGGCGCTTCTTACATGATTGGATCCCTACAGATGCAAGACTTCAAAGGAAAGGATTTCTTCTTGCCTCACAATGTCAGTGCTGCAATGATAATGAAACAATTTCTCACACTTTCTTCTTTAGTACCAAAGCTTGGGCCATTTGGAGTTACTTTGCACACTTCTTTAAGGTCTCTCTCCCTCAAACCTCTGATGCTAAGCTGTTTCTCCAAACTTGGGACATTCCAGGTTCTTTTGTCCACATCCGAAATATTATCTCTTATCTTATCTTGTGGTTTATTTGGTGTGCTCGTAATGATGCTAAATATCGAGGCACTCGCATGAAAGCTAACTCTATCATTCAAAAAGTTCACTCATATCTCCATTCTTTGACTGTTGGCAAGCTATGGAAGTTACCACACTGGAGAGGGGATCGCAATGTTGCATCCCAATTTGGTGTTCCCCTACCTCTACCTCACAAACGTAGGCCTATAATCGTCACTTGGATGGCACCTTCTCCAGGTTGGCTTAAACTCAACACAGATGGGGCTTCAAAAGGTAATCCAGGAGTTAGTGGAGCAGGAGGCCTTCTCAGAAATCATCAAGGGAAGGTTATTTTCGCCTTTGCAAAACACATTCCCTTCAGCAATAACACATTGGCCGAGCTTACTACACTTCACCTTGGTCTTGAACTCTGTTTGCAAAGAAACATTTTGAAGGTTTGGGTTGAAATTGATGCGTCATGCCTCATTACCATGATCTCTCATCATCAAGCTGGCTGTTGGAAATTTCAACACATGTTGAATCGTATCAGGAATTCTTTGAGTAGGATGGAGATTCATATTTCACACATCTACAGAGAAGCTAACAAAGCAGCTGACTTCCTCGCCACATTTGCTTGCCACCACCACGGTATCACCATGCTTTCAGCCGACCAAATCCAGGGAGAACTCTTTGGAATTCTTAGATTAGACACTCTTAAAATTCCTTATGTCAGATTTCGCTAGTCCTGGCTTTTGGCCTACCTTTGCTGTTGGAGTTACTCTCCTTTGTTTATACTTCTTCACCTCGTTGTAAATGGCTGCGTTATTTAAAAAAAAAAAAACCCTAAACCCTAAACCCTAAACCCAAAACCCTAAACCCCTAAACCCTAAACCCCAAACCCCTAAACCCTAAACCCCAAACCCCTAAACCCTAAACCCTAAACCCTAAAAACCCTAAACCCTAACCCTAAACCTAACCCCTAACCTAAACCTAAAAACCCAAACCCTAAACCCCAAACCCTAAACCCCAAACCCTAAACCCTAAACCCGCTCCTTTCACATTTTCTCTGCCTTCTCTCTACGATCTGGGCGATTTTCTCTCTCCAAAAATTTTCTCTGTCTTTTCCGGCGACCTCCAATCGTTGCTCGCCGGCGCTTGACCACCACAGGGTACACCGAAGGGTTGCCGACCTTCGACGACAAACCCAGTTGGACGGCGGTTGTTCTGTGTCGCTCGGTCGGGTTCTCTAGTTTTTTCCAGATTTGCGATTTCACTGTCCAGTTCGCGTCGCTCCTTCTGGGGTGTTTGGGGGGCTTCCTCAGTTGTTGGTGATTGTTGCTAGTGGTGTTGTGATGCCCAATGCTCTTCACCTTCTCGTGTTGATGATTGTCTATTCCGACGCACTGTTCAGTTTTGCCCAAATTCTCCCAACTGCTTTGAGCTGTCTTGCATCCTCCTCCTCCATGCTGCTCAGGTGAGTTCTTCCTTATCACACCCTGTGGGCTGGTGCCTTTGATTTGTTTGGTCGTTTTTCCTCATGTACTAGTTGTGGGGTATGGATTGTTGCTGGAGTTGCTGTGTTGAGGGAGTTTGGTTGGTTATGTTTGGGACGTCTGTTTGCTTGATTTTGGCTTGTAATTGGTGAGTTTGCTGGTGCTGGTTTTGTTGGAATTGTAGAGGGAGTGTTTGGTTCTGTTCCATTGGCGGGGATGGATTCTGCTGATGCTGTCAAACCTCATGATCCTCCACCTATACGTAGTTTTGCTACTGTTACTCGTGGTATTTCACGTTCTGAAGTTCAGTCTGATCCGCAACGAGCCATTAAGAAGATTTTTGACAGCACTTTTCAGTCTTCTTCGATCGGTTCTATTTCACAGTTCAAAGGTCAGCCTGGAATCAGATTTTCTGAGTCTGAAACTTCAATGCTTGCGCAGTCCTTAAAGTATGCTCTCATTGGCAAATTCTCTCATGGAATTCCCCCTTTACATGCCCTTCGTTTTCGAATAACCAAACTCGGACTCAAAGGATCATTTAAAATTGGTGTCTTGAATTCTAAACATGTTCTGTTAACGCTGTCCAACGAGGAGGATTTTTCGCGTTTGTGGCTGAGAGGAGTTTGGGTTTTTGAAGGCTTGCCTATGAGAGTCTTTAAGTGGACTCCTGATTTTGAACCAGCTGTTGAATCTCCCATTGCGCCAGTGTGGCTCCGTCTCCCTGATCTTCCCTGTCACTTATTTAACAAACAAGCACTTTTCAGGATTGCTAGTCTGATTGGCAATCCTCTCTTAATCGATGAACCCACGGCTGATTTGACGCGTCCAAGTCTTGCTAGAGTTTGTGTGGAGTTGGACCTCATGAAAGAACGGATTTATGAAATTTTTTTAGGAATTGGCGAGAAAACATTTGTGCAGAAAATTGTTTATGAGAGTTGTCCTGAATTCTGCACCTTCTGCTGTCACTTAGGCCATAACTCCAATGACTGCTATTTGAAAAATAGCAAACCAGAAGACACATCAGGGGACGGTGGGGTTGAGCAACAGCAGACTGATCTACGTGTTATTTTGGACAAAAAAAGGGGAAAAGCTGTGACAGATCAAAATTCCCAACCAAAGAAATTTGTGGAAGTATCCAAGGGAAAATCTGAAGAGCGAGGAGCTGTTAACATAGCCAGGAATGGGAAAAATATTGCCAAATCTGTCAAAATCCTGGATAGGAATAATGAAGACATTGAAGCTCACAATAAATTTGAAACGCTGATGGATATTACAGATGAGGAACAGATCTGCACGGGCAGAGAAGACACACAGTTGCAACAAGAGTTTGGTGTGCAAATCCCTACAAACTCTGGGATAAATGTGGGAACTAATTGTAAAGAGCCTTGTCACCATGCAGAAGGCAATACTGCTAGAACTGACAGAAATAAGGGTATTGGCCACAGCAGGAATGAATTTAGAAATAAAGGAGAAACCTCTTCAGAAAAATCATCGGGTAAAATGGGTAGTCACAAAAATGACACTGATTCTGAAGAACCGCTTAAGTTTAAGGCTGGATCCTTCAGAAGGAAAATGCAAGTTGTGTTCAGTGACCAAATTAACACCTCAATGACAGAAGAAAACAAGGAAAATGAGTTTGGCCTTACTGATGCAGAAGGTATTGAGCTGGAAGATTCTCAAAAAGGTGGAAATTATAGCCAGGTTGAGGAAGATTTGCATACCAACCTTAATAATGGCTTTGGTGACGTCCAAGAGGATTTAAGGGAACTAGATATTGCAACAAAAACTGGACAGAAACTGCAGAGTGATTCCTTTACTGCAACAGCTTCTGATGCTGGTTCTGATGCAGACTCCAAAATTCAGAAATCCTATGAGAATAGTGACTCAACTTCATATCGACCAACTCAAGAGGAAGAACCTTCTGAATCTTCACCAGAATTGTTTGATGACACTAGAAAAATTGAATCAGCTATTTTAATCCTTAAAAAAGAAGGACCGAGGGGTTTTGACAAAGCCTGTAGAATTTTCAACCCTCACCGGGACACCCAAACAGGGGAAAATGGCAATATCCAGCAACGAGAGGATTTTGAAGATGCTCACGTTTCTACTTTCCATAAAAGAAACAAGTCTCTCGAAGAGAATGGGAGTGGACAGTCAGTTTCTAGTTCCAAAACTAAAAAGAAGACTTCTTCCAAGATTCAGTCATCAAGAAGGACCACAAGAGCTTCATCTCACTCAGCCACCCAGAACAAATAATGCAGTTTCTCATATGGAATATTAGGGGTGTCGGAAATAAAAGTAAACAGAAAATTTTACACAAGCTGTGCAAAGATCATCGCCCAGAATTTCTGGTTATACTTGAACCTTTTATTCCTCTCGATAAAACATTTATGTGCAGAAGATTGGGATTTCATTCAGTGGTGGCTAATCAAAATAACAAAATTTGGTGCTTTACCACTCATAATCTTGATTTTGACATTCTTCAAGACCACAATCAGTTCATCCACATGAGAGTTTACTCCAAACAGCTTGATCAGGATTTCTTTGGGACTTTCATTTATGCCAGCTGTAACAGAATTGAAAGAAGAATTTTGTGGACTGCACTTACTTAGATCTCTTCCATCACCGGACCTTGGATTTTAGGTGGTGACTTTAATGTTACTCTTTCCCCTTCTGAATCAATTGGAGGAGCTGTGCACAGACCAGGTCACAGTGAGGAATTCGGAAATATGATTATGGACTGTGGATTGGTTGATGCCGGATTTCAAGGGGAGCCATACACTTGGACTAACAAAAGAATTTGGAGGCGTCTGGACAGAGTACTTTATTCTGCTGCCTGGACTGAGAACTTTGCTTGTACTAAAGTGCTTCATCTCCCTCGAAGCTCGTCTGATCATCACCCACTTTTGGTTTCAGCTTTCAATCCCACTCACAGAGCTTCTACCTCTTTTAGATTCCAAAACATGTGGGTAAAACATCACCAATTCTTACAAGTGGTTAAAGAATCTTGGAATCAACCTACACAAGGGTATGGGATGATCAAATTCCAGCAAAAACTGTATCGACTCAAATCAGTCCTGAAGGAATGGAACAAGAGCGGATTTGGGAATATTTTCCAAAAGGTTGAAAAGGCCAAACAGGCAGAGGCTGAAGCAGAGAAAAAATTTGATAGTGACCCTTCAACTATCAATTCCATTGACTTGAATAGATGCAACGCACAACTGGTTCATGCTTTAACAATGGAAGCAGCATTTTGGAAACAAAAAAGCTGCTGTAAATGGCTGGAGGCGGGAGAACGAAACACCAAATTCTTCCATTCCCTTACAAAGAAGAGAAGAATCAGCTCCAGAATCAATAGTATTCAAGTTTCTGACACAACTTACACACAAGAAGAAGAAATTAAAGCTTCAGCAGTGCAATATTTTCAGGATTGCTTCACAGGTGATCCAGTTGCCATAGATCTCACTTATAGTAATGAGCTCATGAGTGCTTTACCTATTATTCCTGAGGATATTACCCAATCGCTTTGTTCAACACCAGAATTGGAAGAGATTAAGGAAACCATTTTTGCCATGAGTCCTGATAGTGCAGCAGGCCCAGATGGCTTCACAGCCTTATTCTTTCAAAATTGCTGGCCGATTTTGAGAGAGGATTTGCTTCATGCAGTCCAGGATTTCTTTGCAGGGACTCCAATGCCACGGAGTTTTATAGCCACCACAATTACTCTTATTCCCAAAAAAGAAGGGGCAAGGAGCTGGAGCGACTTCAGGCCAATCTCTCTCTGCAATGTTATCAATAAAGTGATGTCAAAACTGCTTTATAAGAAGATTGCAGCGGCTCTTCCCAGTCTAATCTCTCCTAATCAGAGTGGATTCGTCCCAGGAAGATTGATAGGGGACAATATTCTTCTTGCTCAAGAAATGGTTCATTTCCTTGAAAACAGAAAGGCATTTGATAATCTTATTCTCAAACTTGACATGGAAAAAGCATATGATAGAGTTAATTGGGATTTCCTTTTCAAAGTTTTGGAGCAAATGGGATTCCCTCCACACAGTATTACACTCATCAGAAACTGCATTTCAAACTGCTGGTTTTCTGTCCTTGTTAATGGTGGCACAGCAGGTTTTTTTAAATCTACTAAAGGTTTAAGACAAGGCGATCCAATCTCTCCAGCACTTTTTATTCTCACAGCTGAAGTTCTTTCGAGTGGCATTAACAAAATTTTCATGGAGAATCCGCATATGTATTTTGACATTAAAGGGGGCATTCCTATAACTCATCTTTCCTTTGCAGATGATATCATCATATTTTCCAAGGCAAGGAAACCAGCTCTGAACAAACTGATGAATTTTCTGAAGGAGTATGAAACAGTGTCTGGACAAGCCTTGAATCGATCTAAGAGTTTTTTTGTGGTCAGCAAAAAAACCTCACAGCTTCAGCTGAACAGAATTAAATTTATCACAGGGTTTCTTTGGAAACAATTACCTTTTCATTATCTTGGAGCACCATTGTACAAGGGTAATAAAAAAAGGGTGTTGTTTGAGAATCTAGTTATGAAGATTAAGAGCAAGCTTAGTGGCTGGGAGCATATCTACCTTTCTCATGGAGGCCGTCTCCAGCTTATCCAAAGTGTTTTAGCTTCTATGCCACTGTATCTTTTTCAGGTGATTAACCCCCCTCTTATTATTATTGATCAAATGGAAAAATTATTCTCCAGGTATTTCTGGGGAACCACTACAAGCCAAAGGAAACTTCACTGGACAAATTGGCCAAATATTTGCCAACCTCGTGAGGAAGGTGGCCTTGGAATCAGAAAGTTTGGAGAGGTGGTGCAAACTTTTTCCATTAAACTTTGGTGGAGATTTAGACTCCAGTCATCTCTTTGGACAGAGTTCATTTTTCACAAATATTGTGGGGGTTTCTTCCCAGGACCGAGCAAGTTATCCATCCATGACTCTTCAGTTTGGAAAAGGCTTTGGACGGTTAAAACCACAGCGCAAGCAAACATGTTCTGGAATTTAGGGAGTGGTGATGTCTCCTTTTGGCATGATTGTTGGCTTGTTGAAGGCACATTGTCTGATCTCACCAATCGGCAGAACATGACCCAAGAACCGGTCCATTGGTATTGGGATCAAGGAAGCTGGAACATTCATAAACTTGCAGCAGTCTTGCCACCTGCCATGTGCGATCTTGTTACTAATACGCCTATTCATCTTAACAACAAGGATCAGCCAGTCTGGAAACTTTCATCCAATGGTATGTTTTCCTTTAAGTCTGCTTGGCACTTAGTTAGAGTTCAAGGACAGCAACATGACATTTTTCAGAAAATCTGGTCTCCAATCATACTTCCAACAATTTCTATTTTCATTTGGAGACTTGTCAAGAATTAGATCCCAACGGATGAAAGACTGCAAATGAAGGGTTTCAATTTAGCTTCAAAATGTTATTGTTGTGCGGATAGAGAGACTTCTGAACACCTATTTTTCCATAGCATGAAGGCTACAATTGTTTGGAATCATTTTGCTCAGATATTCAATTTTACTCTACCTAGCACATCCAATGTGGTTTCTTTTCTCCGGGCCTGGGACATGAATATCAACGGCACTCAAGTACATATCAGGAATATTGTCCCATATCTCATCTTATGGTTTATTTGGAGTGCAAGGAATGATGCAAAATACCGAGGAAAGTCTTTGAAAGCTCATCATATTATCCAACAGGTTCATTCTTATCTTCACTATACTACAGTTTGTAACCTTTGGAAGCCATTTATTTGGAAAGGAGATAGGAGTATTGCATCTTACTTGGGGATTAACCTTCCAATCCCAGCCAAGACCCAACCAAAAGCTGTTTTTTGGATTAAACCTACTTCAGGCTGGCATAAACTCAACACGGATGGAGCTTCTAAAGGAAATCCAGGAATTAGCGGAGCAGGAGGTCTCTTAAGAAACCATGATGGCTGGTTTTTGCCTTTCAAGAGCCACTTGGAGACACCACTAACACCATGGCAGAATTGAAAGCTCTTCACTCGGGTTTGGTTATTTGCATGGAAACAGGTTTTGATAAAATTTGGATCGAAGTGGATGCCACATCTATTTTGTCTCTATTATCATCACCTCACCCTGGATGCTGGCGTTTTCAACAGATTTTGCATAAAATCAAAGAGATTATGAACCATATGGACATCAAAATAACTCATATTTACAGAGAAGCCAATCGAGCAGCTGACTTACTAGCAACACAAGCTTGTCACAGCCATAGCCCAGCTATCTTCTCCAAGGATCACCTACATGGTCAGCTTAAGGGTATTGTTAGACTTGATTCGATGTCCTACCCGTACTTTAGATTTTAACTTGGTACTCCACACTGTCATTGTGTAAATTTACTTTTGTGTGGGAGTTGTTCCACCCTTTGACTTTTTCCTTAAAACCTCTGTAAACGTTTCATCTCTTTATGAAGATGGGATGAGGACCCCGAAAAGCTCCTCCCGCCAAGGTTTGGGCAGGTTTGTTTTAAAAAAAAAAAACCCTAAACCCTAAACCCTAAACCCTAAACCCCAAACCCTAAACCCCAAACCCGGATCAGTATGGACTTTTTTCAAATTCTCCTCCTTCTCTCTAAAATCTGGGCGATTTGGGCGATTTTCTCTCTCTAAAAAGCGATTTGCTTTTTTCGCCGGTTTCCGGTCATCGTCGGTCGCCGGCTTGGGTCGCCGAGTACTCCCCTGCTCACGGCAGTCCTTCGCTTCAATTTTCAGCCAGTGGCACAGCGTGATTTGTCGATTCCAGATTTTTCGCATTTTTGCGATTCTCGGCTGGCGCTTTTTCAGAGATGTTTATCAGCGATTTTGGGCTTCATTGACTCGCATTTCTCTGGGCTTTCTTCCCCAACCTTCAATTTCTTGGCCAGCGTTCGTTTGCTTATTCGATTTGTGGCGGACCGAACAGTTCACAGATGGGCACTGCGTCTTCCCTTTTCAAGTAACCTGCTGATTCTCTCACTCTGGTATACCCTTGCCGGGTATTTTGTGCTTTGTTTGTGCTGTGGGAGTTGCTGAATTGAGGGAGATTGGTGGTGTTGGTGTTGGTGATTTTTGGGTGTTGGTGGATCATGGCTGAAGCTGGTTCAGCCGATCCAGCACCCCCCCGCAGCTATGCAGCTGTCATTCGGGGGTCTCAACGCGTTGAATTACAATCGGATCCCCAACGATCAGCTAAGAAATTGTTTGACGAATCCTCCACCTTGGTTGGGACTTTTTCTAAATTTAAAGGGAAGCCGGGCATTCGATTTTCAGCTGATGAAACTGCCTTACTTACTCAGCCCTTAAAATATTCCCTTGTGGGAAAATTCTCCCATGGCGTCCCCCCTTTGAATGCTCTTCGTTACCGAATCACAAAACTCGGTCTTAAGGGATCATTCAAAGTTGGAGTCATTAATGCTAAACATGTTCTTATCACCTTGGCTAACGAAGAAGATTACTCCAGAATTTGGTTGAGAGGTGTTTGGTTATTTGAGGGATATCCTATGCGTGTATTTAAATGGACCCCGGACTTTGACCCTTCCTTCGAATCTTCTATTGCTCCAGTCTGGATTCGGCTTCCTGAGCTCCCTTGCCATTTGTTTAACAAGCAAGCCCTCTTTAGCATTGCCTCCCTGATTGGGTCACCGTTGCTCATTGATGAACCTACAGCAGATTTGACACGCCCGAGTCTTGCTCGAGTTTGTGTGGAACTTGACTTGATGAAAGAACGGATTCATGAAATCTTCTTGGGGATTGGGGACAAGACTATTACACAAAGGGTCCAATACGAAAACTGCCCTGAATTCTGTCATTTCTGCTGTCATATGGGTCATAACTCATCCAGCTGCAACTTTAAGGCTCCCACCGAACAAAATATGGAGTTGGGTCGAACTGAACAAGTTGAAGCTCAGAACTCCAGGTTAGATGTTGATCTCAGGCAAGTTTTGAATCAGAAAAGAGGTAAGGGAGTTAAAGTGGTTGGAAAGCAACAAGATAATCGTGGGAAAATCCAATCCGTTTCTGCCGATATGCAAAAGAACAAAACTGTTGAACAAGCAGAACAGCAGCGGAATGACAAGGGTGAGGATACCTCTAAACGACCTGTTTGTTCGCCAATGCAACACAGAAAAAATCAAGACTGCGAGGCAGAATTTTCTGCTGATAAAACAGGGGCTGCTGCTGGAAAATCCCCCCATACTATTACAAGTTCAGAGTCAGCTTCACCGCTTATCTTTAAAACTGGTAGGCCGGGGAAAAATATCAATATTGTTGTTAGTGACCATAACTGCCATTCCTCATCAGAAAATTGCTTCTGCAACTCAAACTCTGAAAAGGCAGAAATTCCAGACAAACAGAACACTGAAGCAGCAGCAAATTCTTTAGAAAAATCGGATGACCAATTCTGTTCTGGGATAAATTCAGCAGTTATATTGAGTGAATTTTCTGATAGTCCTTCCTTTAACTATTACGAACTTATCCAGGAGGAAAGATTTCCGAATGAGAACAAACAGACAGAAAATATCCAGCTTCGTAGTGTGTCTACACCAGCAACACAAAATCTGCAAAACAAGGGAATCAATGACCAACTTGAAAAATCTCAACAACAGGTTGATATCTCTGATGCCATTTCCCTTGCCAAACACAGACAAAACAAATCATTAGATGATGATCCTCAAGGGCCCATGACACGCTCTCAAACCACAAAGAGCAAGGCAGTTAACCATATTCATAAACGAGGGTCTCGATCTTCGTCACAACCTCCTCAAAAATAACCTGTCATGAAGCTGCTAATCTGGAACATTAGGGGAGTTGGGAGTTGCAGTAAACAAAAAATTTTACACAGTTTGTGCAAAGATCATCAACCTGATATTCTTGTCATTTTGGAACCATTCATTCAGCTTGATTCATCCTTCATGTGCAGAAGGTTTGGGTTCTCTTCAGTCTTCTCTAATTTTTCAAACAAAATTTGGTGCTTTGCTAAGACCGACACACATATTGAGGTGATCAAGGACCACAACCAATTTCTCCATGTCAAAATTCACTCACAGATGCTGGCTCAGAGCTTTTGGGGTACCTTCATCTATGCCAGCTGTGTTAGAGGTGATAGAAAGCTCCTTTGGGCCGAGCTCCAGGACCTATCAACAACTTGTGGACCCTGGATCATTGGTGGTGATTTTAATGCTACGCTCTCTTCTTCTGAAACTTTCGGAGGATCTTCCCAACGTTCGGGATCCATCGAGGATTTCAACAGTATGGTTATGGATTGTCAGCTGATGGATGCTGGATTCGAAGGGAATCCATTCACTTGGACCAATAAAAGAGTTTGGAAGCGGTTGGATCGAGTTTTTTACTCCCTTAGCTGGCTTAATTCGTTTGAGAGCACTCGTGTTATCCATCTTCCTAGAAGAAGCTCTGATCATCGGCCCCTTCTTATCAATGCTATCAACACACAGTTCAAGGCCAAGTCCTCTTTTCGTTTCCAACACATGTGGACAAAACACCATCAATTTCTGCAGGCTGTTCAAGAGACTTGGCAGCAACCTGTCAACGGTTTTGGTATGATTAAACTCCAACAGAAACTTTTCCGTATGAAGCGTTTCCTCTAAAGTTGGAATAGGACAGTCTTTGGCAATGTTTTTCAGCTGGTGGAACAAGCTAAACAGGCAGCTACGGCAGCAGAATTTCAGGTTGATCGGGATCCTTCAGCTGCTAACTCTGCTGAATTAAATAAGTGCAATGCCAATCTCACCTATGCTCTCTCTTTGGAAGCCATCTTTTGGAAGCAGAAAAGCAGCTGTAAATGGCTTGAGGAGGGCGAACGCAACACTAAATTTTTCCACTCTTTAGTCAAGAAAAAAAGAGCCAAGTCTATGATTCATCAGATTTTGGAACAGGATACACTCCTGACCGCAAAGGGAGACATCCAAGCTTCAGCAGTAAATTATTTCCAGAATTTATTTGCAGCTCCTTGTGGAAACACATCTACTTCAGATATGGATGAATTTATGGATCTATTACCCAAGATCACCCCAGAAATGGCAAACTCCCTGTCAGCAGTTCCAGCGCTTGCTGAAATTAAGGCAGTGGTCTTTTCTCTGTGCCCGGACAACGCTGCAGGCCCCGATGGTTTTTCAGCAGTTTTCTTTCAGTTCTGCTGGCCAATTATTGCTGCAGATGTTCAGCAAGCAGTTACTGATTTTTTCTATGGCACCCCCATGCCCAGGAGTTTTACAGCAACTTCCATTGTACTTATTCCCAAGATTGATGGCCCGAAGGGATGGAACGACTTTAGGCCTATCTCCCTCTGTAATGTCGTGAACAAAATTATGTCAAAGCTCCTCTACCAAAGAATTGCATCAATCCTGCCGAATCTCATTTCTTCTGCTCAGAGTGGTTTCATTCCTGGGAGGCTTATTTGTGATAACATTCTTTTGGCCCAGGAATTGGTCCACCACATTGACAATCGACAGAAGTTTGACAACCTTGTTATTAAACTTGACATGCAGAAGGCTTATGATAGGGTGAATTGGCAGTTCCTTCTCACAGTGGTTTCTCATATGGGCTTTCCTCCTCAGATTGTTAATCTTATCAGAAATTGCATCAACAATTGCTGGTTCTCTGTGCTCGTTAACGGTAACCCTGCTGGATTTTTCAAGTCATCGCACGGGCTACGTCAAGGCGACCCAATTTCTCCAGCTCTTTTTATTCTTGCAGCTGAGACACTCTCATGTGGATTGGAGAAACTTTTCTCACAGAATTCCCATATGTATTTTGACACCAAAGGTGGCCTTCCCATTTCTCACCTAGCATTTGCAGATGACATTATTATCTTCACAAAGGCAAGAAATCCAGCGCTACAAAAACTGATGAAATTTTTTCAGCGCTACGAATGCTCATCTGGCCAACAGATAAATTATTCCAAGAGCTACTTCATGGCTAGTAGGAGATCCTCACAGGCCTCCATCCACCGTATTAAGCATCTTACGGGTTTTTGTTGGAAACAGCTGCCCGTCTCCTATCTTGGTGCACCGTTGTTTAAAGGTAACAAAAGATGTTCTCTTTTTAATGACCTTTTGGATCGGATCTATGCAAGGCTCCGAGGGTGGGAACATAATTTTCTTTCTCATGGTGGACGTATCCAACTCATCCAGAGCGTTCTTTCTTCTATGACTCTCCATCTGTTTCAAGTTATCAGTCCTCCTCTCTTTACTCTTGATCGGATTGAAAAACTTTTCTCCAAATATTTTTGGGGCTCTACGGATAACCAAAGGAAAATTCATTGGACTAAATGGATTAACATATGTCAGCCCCGCGATGAAGGTGGTTTGGGAATTCGAAAGATGCGAGATGTGAGTGAGGCCTTTTCCATTAAATTATGGTGGAGATTTAGGTCTCAATCCTCACTTTGGGCCCAGTTTCTCCTCCAAAAATATTGTGGGGGTTTCTTTCAAAACCCGGTGAAGCGATCCATTCATGATTCTCCCACGTGGAAGCGGCTTACTAAAATTTATCCGGTGGTCCAAGAGCACATTTTCTGGAACATTGGGAAGGGCTCCATTTCATTTTGGCATGATTGCTGGCTCCATGAAGGCTCTTTGGCTCACATCTCCTCCATGGAGGGATCTGCAGAACCTATCCACCATTATTGGCTTCATGGGAGATGGAATCTGACTAAACTGCAATCTGTTCTTCCGGAGGACATTTGCCAACTTGTCATCACCACACCATTCACAACGGAGCTCTTGATCATCCGGTGTGGAAACTAGCCACCAATGGACATTTCTCTACTAAATCTGCTTGGCAACTTATTAGGGACAAGGGAGACCGAAAAGCTATTTTTCAGAAATTCTGGGATCCACTTATCATTCCATCCATCTCGATTTTCTTATGGAGGTTGCTTCATAATTGGCTTCCAACTGATGATCGACTGCAGAAGAAAGGATTTGCCCTTCCTTCTAAATGTATGTGTTGCCGTGATCAGGAAACTTCCCAGCACATCTTCTTTTCTAGCATGAAGGCTCAAGCAGTTTGGAATCACTTTGCATTCATTTTCCACCAGTCGATTCCCCAAACTTCAAATGTGGTTTTATTTCTCCAGGCTTGGGAAGTTCATTGCAGTTATAATCAGGTCCATATCAGAAACATTATTCCTTTTCTTATTTTGTGGTTTCTTTGGTGTGCCAGAAATGATGCTAAACATCGGGGTCTCCCAGTGAATGCCCGTCATATCATCCATAAGGTCTACTCCTACATTCATACTATTTCTCGATGTAAATTGTGGAAACCTTCGCATTGGCATGGAGACCGTTGCATCGCTTCTCATTTTGGGATTTTTGTGCCATCTCCTTGCACCATCTGGCCGAAAATTGTTGAGTGGATTAAACCCTCAATAGGGTGGATGAAAATGAATACGGATAGGGCTTCTCATGGGAATCCAGGAACTGCCGGAGCAGGGGGACTTCTTAGAGACCATACAGGTCAAATTATTTTTGCCTTTAAGGAGCCATTGGGACATTCAACCAATACAATGGCCGAGTTGAAAGCCCTTCACCGAGGACTAACTCTTTCTTGGCAGCATGGATATTCCAAGATTTGGGTTGAGGTGGATGTTACTTCTATCATCTCTCTTCTTTCTTCAGAGCATACTGGCCACTGGCTTCTTCAGCACATCCTCCATAACATACGTTATCTCTTAAACTTAATGGAAGTTCGTATCACTCATATCTACCGTGAGGCCAATCAAGCAGCAGATCTCCTCACATCCGAGGCTTGTGAGGCGCCTCACCTCATTGTCATTCATAGACTCCATACTCATGGTAACTTACGAGGCATTTTGCACTTAGACTCAATTGGGTACCCATATTTTAGATTTAAGTAGCCCTGGGACATGTCCATGATCTTCTACTGTAAAGGAGTAATACTCCTAATTTACTTCTTTCAATGCTTCCTTGTACTTTTTCTGTGAGTTTATGAAGATGGGTTGAGGACCCCGAAAAGTGCCTCACGCCCTTGGCGGTTTCTTTTTTAAAAAAAAAAAAACCCTAAACCCTAAAACCCTAAACCCTAAACCTAAACCTAAACCCTAAACCCTAAACCCTCCTTACAAAAGCACTCTCTTTTCAAGAGGAATTTTTGAAACAAAGAGCAACATGTCGATGGATCAAGGATGGAGAAAGAAATACCAAATTTTTCCATTTAGTTGTCAAGAGAAATGGTTCAAAAGCAAAATTCACTCCATTCTTCATAAAGGACAAAACCTTACCTCTCAATAAGATCTTAAAACCTCAGTTGCCTAGTTCTTCCAAACTCTCCTTTCTAGTGACACTAATCAACTTCAAGAGGATAATATAAAGTGGATTCCTTTTATTATCACTCCAACTAATCATGAAACTCTTTGTGGTAACCCTTCACTTAAGAAAATAAAGAAAGTGGTTTTTCACCTTAGGCCAAGTACTATTACTGGACTTGATGGATTTTCTGCGCTTTTCTTTCAATCTTGCTAAGACTTCATCTGTCAAGATTTGTAAGAAGCAGTACAACAATTTTTCAGAGGAGCTTCTCTACCAAAAAGCTTTATTGCAACCACGATTTTCCTTCTTCCTATAGTTAAGAAGCCTTCCACTTAGAGTGACTTTAGACCCGATCAACCCCTGTAACGTGGTTAACAAAATCAGGTTCAAACTCTTGGACAACAAAACTAACATCCTTCATCCCTACCATTATTTCTCCATCTCAAAGTGGATTTGTTCAAGGCAAATTGATTAAGGATAATATCCTTCTTGCTCAAAAGTTGATTCATGATTTGAACCTCAAATTTGAACATCATAATGTGGTGATGAAGTTAGATATGTTTAAGGCTTATGATAGGGTTCAATGAGTTTCTTGTACAGGCTGCTAAAAAAATTTAGGTTTCCTAATCATTTTATCCTCCTGGTCTCTCATTGTATTGAAAATTATTTCTTCTCAGTTCTCATTAATGATGAAGTTAGTGGTTTCTTTAGCTCTAATCATAGTTTGAGGCAAGATGACCCTCTTTCCAAATCTCTCTTCATTATTGGTTCTGAATTTCTTTATCAGAGGTTAGACCTTTTCTTCAACAAGAATAAGCAGATGCACTATCGTTGCAAAGGACGGTTCTATGTTTCTCATTTAGCCTACGCAAATGATATTATCATTTTCCCTAACAACAAGGAGGACACCATCAAGAAACTCATGGCATTCTTGGGACACTATGAAAGAGTGTCTGGACATCTTATCAACAATTCTAAAAGCTCAGCTGTCATTAGTAAAGGATGCCCAAGCCTAATCCATCAAAGGCTATCTTAGTTCATAGGATTTATCCTTAAATTTCTACCCATTACTTATCTTAGAGCACCTTTGTTCATAAGGAATACAAGGGCTTTGCTTTTCAGTGACTTAATTTCCAAAATTAGTGCTAAACTCCCAAGGATGGAAAAAATCCACCCTTTCTCATGTTGGAAGGTCAGCTCTCATCAAAAGTACTATTTGCACTACTATACCTCTTTTTTTTATGCAAGTCCTCCAACCACCTTTGAATGTTTTACACAAAATTGATCAAATTATGGCTAGATTCTTTTAGGAATCCTTTGATGGTTAAAAAAATAAGACACTGTCGTTCTTGGGATAAAATTTGTTTACCAGTGGATGAAGGCAGGCTTGGTATTCACAAGTTTATTAAGATTGTAAAAGCATTCACATGTTAACTTTGGCAAAGATTCAGATAACTAACTCATTATGGGCATGCTTCTTGTACTCTAAATATTATGGTGGTCTTCCTGAAAACTTGAAAGCTAAAAATGACGATAGTCCCACTTGGAAACGAATTTACAAGATCAAAAGCATTGTTCAAGAGCAATGGAAGATGGGATGTACAAAGACTGCTACAAATCCTCCCAGCTAGCTTAGTGGAGCAAATAATCCAAGTGCACTTTTTCAATTCCAACGAAGATCTCATGAAGTGAAAACTCACCGCCGATAGCCTTTTCACCCTCAATTCAGCCTAGTATCTTATTAGAGAATCTACAGTGACTCAACATCTCTTTGGTGACTTATGGATAAAATTTCTCACGCCTACAATGCCAATCTTCCTTTAGCATATCTTCCATGATTAGATCCCTATTGACACTCATCTACAAAAATTTGGAATCTCTCTTACTTCTAAATATCATTGTTGTCACAACATTGAATGCTTCCCTCATCTTTCTTCCAAGGCAAGCAGGCACAACACATATGGAGTTTATTTTCTCACATTTTCCATCTTCCCCTCCCTAACACTTCTTACATCAATATTCTTCTAAATTATTGGAAATGCTCATCTTACTTTTCCCACAAATTTCATATTAGATCTCTTCTTCCATTGTTTATTTTGTGGTTCATTTAGATTGAAAGAAATCATGCAAAACATAGAAACAAAAATTTTATTTGGACTAAAATTGTTTGGAAACTCTACAACCATCTATAAGTTCTTTTTTTGTAGCAAAAAGTTCAATGTAATACATTGGCAAGGAGACATGGAGATTGCACACCATTTTGGATTTTCCTTCCCATCATGCACTCCCCCTTGCCCGTTTCCAGTATTTTGGAGAAAACTAAGTCAAGGATAGTTCAAGCTGAATATAGATAGTGCAACCAAGAGATCAACAGGACTTGCAAATACTAGAGAAGTTATCTGTGACTCCAAAGGCAATATCATTCTTGCTTTTCAAGACTTCATAGGAAATGCGACCAACACCTTTGTTGAGATGTGGGCTTTTTCCAAAAGGTTTGGAGTTAACTTCTGATAGAGGTCTATCTCCACTTTGGATCGAGCTGAACTCCCAAGCCATTATCAACATCATCTCATCTTCACCACATGGCCACTGGACACCACAAAGCATGGTTTCAAAAATTAACATCATTAGAAGCAAGGTACAGGTTAATGTTACTCATATCTATAGAGAAAGGAATACAGTTGCAAATTTCTTAGCAAACCAAGCAACTTCTTCACGTTCATCTGCCATATTTGAACCCCACCAACTTCATGGCTTTGTACTTAGTTTGATTTGATTAGATTAGATAGACTTGGACTCTTTAATTTTAAACTTAGATAATTGCTCTTATTGCTCTCCTTTTGCTTTCATTGGTGTATAGAGAGTAGTACTCCTTGTTTTGTTTCTTGCATTGCAAATTTTATTTTTAGTCTTTCCAGGATATTAATATACAGGTTAAGGGTTTTGCCTTAACCTCTCACGCGAAAAAAAAACTCTTAAGCCTAAAGAGAAATGATGCTTCAAGCTTAACACAAATGATGCAGGTGTTGGTGGAGTTATTCATGACGTTGAAGGCTATGTCATTTTAGCCTTTTAAGACTGCATTGGAAATGCTACAAATACGTTTACTGAGATGTGGACAGAATTAGACTCACAAATTGTCATCAACATCATCTCCTCTTCTTCACATGGGCATTAGGCACTTCAAAATATAATCACTAGAATCAACACCATTAAAAATTAGGTCCAAATTCATATGTCTCACATGTACAAAGAAAGGAAGGTGTTTTTTATTAAAAAAACCCATTAAACCCTAAACCTAAAGGTTTACATAGCAACTTTCCTACACTTCCTTCAACACACACAAAGCTCTTTCCTTTCCCACACACTTTAACAAAGATTCTAAGTATCCCTTGTGATAAGGATACCACCAATAACAACAAAATTACAAGACTGAATCTGAGTTTTTCTATCAATAATTTGCCCTTTCAAACAACTTATTAATGAGCTTCATCAATCATCCTAATTGATGATCCTTATTTCTTCTAAGGTTAACAACATGGCTATTGGATGATCAATATTGCCCTAAACTTGCATTTTTCTACTCTATCCCCATGCCCCTAATATTAAAACTAAAATTGCCAAAACAAAAAATTTTCAAAGTCAAACCACTACACCAAGCAAATTAGTCATAGTTAATAAAATCAAATGGTTGAAAAATTGCCATCATTTTGGTGAATATTTTTACAATTTTATTTATTAAATTAGTTATTTTTTAAAATTTTGAGGTATTTTAAATGAATAAATTGTTAAAATTAAAGAGAAATAGATAGAAATAGTCATTTGATGGATAGCTCAAAAATTATTTCCCTTTTTCAATAAATCTTCCAAAAGAAGGAATTTTTTTCTGTTCACAATTCAATTTTTTACTTTCTTATTTTTTATTTTTTAGACCACAGAAAAAGCAAAGCAAAAATTTTTAAGATAAAATGTTTGATTCGTAAAATTTTTAAATAAAAAAATAGTAAAAAATGGATAACCAAACATGGCCGAGCATTGATGAGGCCAGATGCCATTTACTGATTTGCTACATTGGGAAAATGATCTACACGGTCATGGGATGAACAACCTGAGACGCAAGAACTCAATATGAAGCAAGGAAACGCGCCGGGGATTTATAAATGAATGGCTTACACGACCAATTTCTTAACTTTCCATTTTTCTGACGCACAATCTATTTTGAGATAGATCATCTTTGGTGCCTTTTATCTGATCAAGGATAACAGAATCTTCTTCCTTAATATCACCTTTTAAGATTCCCATTGAAATCTCGTTTTCAACCATCTGCTGTATGACCCGCTTCACAGGCCTAGCACCAAAGTTGGGGTCAAATCCTAATGCTGCCAGCAGTTTAATAGCTTCCTCCGTGTAACGGAAGTTGATATTCTTCTGTTTAAGTCTGTCTTTTACCCGTTTCAACTGCATATATAAGCCAATGCTATCATCAGCGCATCAGATACTTTATAACATCAATTAAAGCAATTAAAAGGATGAATACAAGTCCAATGTAACAGGACAAAACAGGGATCATTAGTACAACGCGGTTTATATACAATGGTACCAATTTGGAACTTTATTTAGCCAAGAAATCCCCGCACAAAAAACACTAGCTCTTTAAAATGTAAAGCATGTAGATTAATTGAGAGGAAAAGAACTAATGATTTAAGAAGGCATTCAAAATTAGAGAAAACCTCTTTTCTCTTTACCTGAATTTCAACAATTTTACTGATTTGCTCAGAGTCTAGAGGTTGGAAAACAATGTATTCATCAATCCGATTCATGAACTCTGGTCGGAAAGTTTGTCTGGCTAACTCAATCACCTGCCTTTTCATGACATCATAAACAGCATCCTTGCTATCCTCTGTATTTCTTAGAGTTTTAAGGATATAATGAGATCCAATGTTTGAAGTCATTATCAGAACAGTACTGGTGAAACTGACTGTCCGTCCTTGGGAATCAGTTATTCTTCCATCATCCAACAGCTGCAAAAGGATATTGAAGACATCATGATGTGCCTTCTCGATTTCATCAAACAAAACAACAGAATACGGCCTTCGGCGCACTACTTCTGTAAGCTGTCCGCCCTCTTCATACCCAACATAGCCCGGCGGTGCACCCAACAATCGTGAAACTGCATGTTTTTCCATGTATTCACTCATATCAATTCGCACAAGTGCATTTTCGGTGTTGAAAAGATACCCCGCAAGAGCTTTTGCAAGCTCAGTTTTACCAACCCCAGTTGGCCCCATAAACATGAAGCTTGCAATGGGCCGATTGGGGTCAGAGAGGCCAGCCCGTGAACGACGTATTGCATCAGCTACAGATTTCACTGCCATCTCCTGGCCAACAACTCTTCTGTGGAGGACCTGCTCTAACAGGACAAGCTTCTCCCGCTCCGTCTGCTGGAGATTAGATAGTGGTATGCCAGTCCATCGGCTTACTATTTCCACAATATCAAGATCTGTAACTTCCTCCCGCAGTAAAGACTTTCCAGATTTCCGATAATCAACAAGGCTCTTCTCAGCTTCTTCAAGTTGGCGTTGGAGTGACATCAATGTTCCATATTTGAGTTCAGCCGCACGATTGAGGTTGTACTCACGCTCAGCAGCTTCCATCTCTAGGTTGACTCTGTCAATCTATCAAATATGACCGATAAGCCAAGGGATATACTGAGTTATATTTAGTATTTTCAACAAAATTACAAGCTTAGTCTATAACCTCTTCTTTGATTGACCGAACTCGATTCATGAGAATTTTCTCATTTTCCCACTGCTCATTTAACTCCCTTTGCTTTTGTTTGAGAGCTCCCAAATCACGTTCCAGCTTGATCAACCGCTCTTTCGAAGATTTCGCTGTGTCATTTTTCAGAGACAGCTTCTCCATCTCCAACTTAAGTACTGCCCTGTCTACCTCATCCAACTCAGTAGGTTTGGATGTGATCTCCATTTTTAATTTTGCAGCAGCTTCATCAACAAGATCAATGGCTGGAATAGCACAATTACAGTTTTAACTATATGAGCATGTAATAGAAATATTGATTAGTTACACTAACATTCAGAAAAGGAACTCTCATTACACAAAGTAGAAGAATATGAACTGCATTATACAAGTAACTGAAAAGTACTACATTTATCAGCTCTTCCTTTGCAATATAAATGACTCTACTTAATCTGATTGACAACAGATTAATGTAAATCTAAGTAATTTATTATTTGCTTGATAAAGTCTTCCAACTGAACTCTACTATTATCAATTAAGTACATGAAGCCATGAATTTCAAAGAACTCACAATGGTTTAC
This sequence comes from Avicennia marina, assembly GCA_019155195.1. Classification (NCBI taxonomy): domain Eukaryota; kingdom Viridiplantae; phylum Streptophyta; class Magnoliopsida; order Lamiales; family Acanthaceae; genus Avicennia; species Avicennia marina. The sequence continues at coordinate 22,875,688 of CM032753.1, read as the reverse complement.
ACAAAGGCTTAAAAATATCATTAAGACAAAAAATGATTCACTGTTCCATGATGACTTAGTTAGCTTCAGGTAAATAGAAATGTAGAGTTGCAAAGGAGAAATTGAAGAGAGTATCATGTGAACATGAGGAGGAAATTTATATAATTAAGAAAAAAGGGAACATAGGAGTATTCTAATCACCATCTACATTTATAACCATGCTACTCTCAACTGTGAATTTCTTGTGGTTCTTCCAATTGTAAGCGTTACAATTATCGAAATAAAATACCATAAAATGCTGGTCATTTAAGATCAGATGAAAGATAGATTGAGACCCCATACCAATTGGTATGAAGGACAACTCAAATAGAACAAGATGGGACAGAACTTACACTAACATAGCATTTTCTGTGTTCTACGCCCAAGAAAAGAGTTGCTAATTCTAGGATCATCATTTTCTGTGTTCTACCCCCAAGAAATAATCTTTAGTGTTTTCTCATTTACACTGTTCTGAGCATGTTCAAATACACAAACACAAAAGGCTGTGAATTTAAAAGGAAAATGAAATAGAGATAAAGTACAAAGCACTCAAATCCTTAACCGTCCAAAACCACATTCATCCCCTATCACAATCACAATTTCAATTACACCACTAATAAGAAAATAAGAAATAAGGATTATATCCCTGAAAGGACTTGAAATATGTAAGTAATCCATTGCTTGCATACAGCATTCATGCTGTGTGAAATGATCCACAATTCATATTCCCTTCATTTCATTAAACACACAGAAGTTGATCATCACTTTATTCTTGAATAATGCAATCTTGGAAAGTAAAAGGTGGTCCTAATATATCAGTTAATGTATACTTTATGCAGGTATAAAATTATTTATAGATTTTATTTATCAATTATAATATATTATAAAATTATTATATTTTAAATATTGAAAATAAATTATTTAAAATAAAAATTATATTTTAAAACAAAAAATGAATATAAAAATAAGTCAAAAGAAAAGGAACACATGGAAAACATAAATATTACACAATGATAGAAAAAAGAGTAAAAAAAGAAGAAAAATAATAAATCTAAAGCCCTCATGCATAATATAATAGTATAGATAGCACAAATGAAAAGTTTTTAAAATTAAAAAGAGATATAAAAAGGAGTCAGGTGAAGAAAATAGAAAAAAAATAAACAACATATATTAGAATACAGAGAAAAACAAATAAAAAGTTATAAAAATAAAATAAGAGTGGTTTAACAAATCCAACATAGGGTACAGAAAAAAAAACGAAAGAAAAAAAGCACAAAATACAATTAAAATGGAGGAAAAAGAAACAAATTAGTTTGAAAAAAAAAATTGAATTTTGTCTAAAACCCTCCAACTTATTATCAAACTGGGAAATTCTAATGTTTCAGATATAATTACAAAATACCAATTCCAATAGTAATAATTCAAACAACAATCATCAAATTTATTTCAATTTCTCATTCTAAAACTCTTTTACCAAATGGCACAGAAGAATTATGGATGGGGATTCAACCCGTTGACCTCAGTCCTTTAAGTTGGACACTCCCCCAACATACTCTACATTTTTAAACTAATTAAAAATGCTCTAAAATATAATATCAGAAAAGCTTTATATATGAGAAAATTATATTATCAACAATACTTATTATCCAAAATATCTTAAATTTTCAAAAAAATTGAGAAATTAGAGTTCAAAATATATTTATTAACTTTTTATATTGGACAATAAACCTTTACTTTGTTGTAAAAAAGTTATTTTATATCAATATTATCTAAAAATTATTTACACAACTATACAATAAACAAATTCATTTTAGTTTTTGATTCATGCATTCGAGTATTGATGAGGAAGGACAACAAAAAAACAAAGATCCCACCAGAAGGATCCCAACATTTTACTCGTACCAAGAAAGATTTTCTAGCTTCATAGTTAGGGTGATGCTATCAAATAATATTCTAATCCAATATGCTTTCAGTTTACAAAGAGAATAAAATATTGTGGCTACCTGGGGCTTCCATGGAACAAGATGTGTTACTCCTTCCAGTCTAAGGACTAAGGACAAGAGAGAGGTAAAAAATACAATCCTCAACTTACATCAGTAGGTCTTTTGCATGTATCGCTATTGTAAAAGCTTCTGACCTTACACAAGGAATTCAAGTCAAAAACAACAGTATATAAGGTCATATAAATACCTATATAATGTATCTGCTGAGTGGGCTCAGGTCAAGGACAAGTCCAAACATAGAACGCAAGACATAGTCCATTTATAGATTCAACCGCTCCATATGGGTCGTGTTTCCAGGTTCGTTTTAATAAGCCATCCTTCATGGCTATACATTTCAGATTCATCAACAAAATAGTTCTCAATTCTTCTTTAACCTGCAAACCCAGTTCCAACTTTACAAATTGGCTGCCCTGCATATTTTGCCCTTTTTTTTCTATTTTTTTTCCAATGTCTTCTATTTCTCTTCTCCACTTTCTTCTTTCTATATTTTTTTGTATATAAATAACAAAGTTAGAAATCAAAGTAGAAATTCATAGCAAATCAACATGGCATATTGCTTCATTGCCTGTAGAAAGAAAATCAAGCACTAATAAAACCAGAACAAAATCTAAAATCAAATTCGTTGGCAACCAAATATAACAAGTACAATTTGCTTCTTTTTTTTTTAATTAAAATTTTTCTTGAGCTCAGTTGCTCCTGCTGAATTGCATAAATATGTCTTGCACATCTTTCAGAGGAGGTGCATTGATGTTGTTTCTGCTTTCAGTTTCACACAATAAAATTGAAATAATAACTGTCAATGTTCGAAGAGTTGATGAATTAAAAAATAATCAACAAATATTTACCAGCCAATACTAAGATTTCAAATTGATTTAAAACTAACTCTTGCATTTTAAATTGAGTTATTCCAGTAAACATTTTTTTGTTTTATTGCACTGGCAAGTTTTCTTTGAATATACGACAAACCTATTATCTCTATGTATATATGTCATTATCATCTCTATGCATGTATGTTATTATCATTACTTCTATATTTATCAAATTAACTTCATTTTCTATGGATAAAAAAGGAAAGATAAGATAATAAAATAATATTAAAAGGAAAAGGAAAAAATTCAAGGGTACCCCAGATCACAAACCCAATCTTTAATAGTTGACCATGTGTTGGTGGTGAATGGTATTGTGCAATACAAAGGCTTTATAGAGCCATGGTTCAAGTCTATATTAAAGCATAGCGCAACATTGTATAATAGTAGTATTTTATTTATCCATATTCATCGAATCTTTAAACTTTTATTTCTATATAGAGGATGCTTGGCTAAGTTAATTTTCAAGAGCTTATAAAATCATATAACTTATAAGATGTTTTTAAAGCATATAAACTCATAAATCTTATTTTAAAAATAAGCAAAAAGGAGTTTGATAAGATTATCTTATAAAAGTTTTTTTATAATTATATTTGATTTTATTGAAATTTATAATTATAATTCATTTTATTAAAATTAAAATTATAATTGATTATAATCTTTTTAACGTAATAATAATAAAATAATTTAAATACTATTAATACAATATAATTTAAGGATATTTATATTATTTTAATATATAAAACAAAATAACTTACAAGATATTTAAAATAAGATGGCAAAAGCCAACTTATTTTTAAAAAACTTATAAGCTCCAACCATCTTATTTTTGAAACTTATAAACTCTTTTATCAAAAAAATTACCAAATAATCATTAGGAGCTTGTAAGCTTCTAAACATCTTATAAGATGTTCTTAAGAGCTTATAAGCTCCTCTGTAGTCATATTTACATAACAGTACTTTTAATAGAACATATGTAATTTGCACTTTCATTGTATTCACACAAACCACCACCCTTCCCAAAAAGAAAAAGAAGAAAGAAATTAGAGAGAGAGAGAGAGAGAGATTCTTTTCCTGCAAGGAATGTATAAGTACATACTAGAGAATACATATTACTGTCAAAATAAACACCATTACATACCTTTGTCTGGCAGAAAACGCTCTGTAATGTATCTATCTGAAAGAGCTGCAGCTGAAACCAAAGCACTATCTGATATTTTCACCCCATGGTGAAGTTCATAGCGTTCACGCAATCCACGCAAAATGGAAACTGTGTCTTCTACAGATGGCTGTCCACAAAATACTTGTTGAAACCTACGTTCCAGAGCAGGGTCCTTCTCAATGTACTTCCTGTATTCATTAAGTGTAGTGGCCCCAATGCATCTGAGTTCCCCTCGGCCAAGCATGGGTTTCAACAAATTTCCAGCATCCATTGCACCTCCAGTGGCCCCTGGACATTAAGTATTATTGTTCATTGCAGAAGGATCAAATATGGACAATGATGAAAATACAGGATATCAACACAAACTAATTAATGAATGCATATTATATTATCAGCGACCACACAATTATATTACATAAACTTGTATACGAAATTTGAGACTCAATAATCACCCTACCTGCCTACCAGACTAGCAAGCTTTTATCATACATTCATTCAATTCAAAAGCTTCTTTTAATAGAATGAACAACAAATTTGATTTCATTACAAATGCAAAACAATTCTCACGCAACTTTTGTCAAGGTGAAAACCTCAATTTTTATTGAATATAAAACGTGTAATGTTTACAAGTTAAAACAAATCAGGCAAAGACAAGCAATTAATTGATACAATAAATATTGTAGACAAAAAGCTGAGATCCAAAAGCATGAAATTTCAGAACCTGCACCAACTACTGTGTGAATTTCATCAATAAACAATATGATCTGCCCATTTGAAGCACTGACTTCCTTTAATACAGCTTTCAACCTGTCCTCAAAATCTCCACGATACTTTGCACCAGCAAGCAAGGAACCCATGTCCAAAGAGATCAACTAAAACAGACATATGAAACAAATGCCACGAATCAGAAAGACAACAAAGGAGAGAAATATGCAACTAAACTCAAAACTGCAAGATAAAAATAAAGAAGATTGGACATGTGAAGAAAGAAAGCTAATGGTGATTCTTTTTCAGCATTTGATGAGGCAAAACAAGTGATTTAAATCCACTATAAATTCCATAGTTGCACCTTAAAAAATATTGAATTCACCATAGAACAAAGGAATCACACACTGTCACACTATTTTAAAGAGGAAAAAGAAAGTAGTTGAGGTAGATAGTTCAAGAATTATATAAGAATTTCACTAAAGATAAACATATAGAACAATGAACAAAATTTCTCCGGGAAATCTTCAATGCCTGTATTAAGCTGTTTATGATGAGAGAGACAGTGCAACCTTTCGATCCAGCAGAGGCTCTGGAACATCCCTGCGGACAATCCTTTGAGCTAACCTGCACAATAAATGCCATAACTTTGTGGCTGAATTAGCAATAAAGTACATCAGCTGGTTTTAGTGATTGCAAGGTTCAGATTTCTCCATCAGTGCTAAAGTATGAGATAATTCCATTTCAGTTACTTCACAATTAAAAGATAGTATTAAGGAGTGCGTAACACAAACTTTCGAAATACATATCCCTCATACTGCAAAAACTCTGCACTATACTCCCAAGGCATCAAAGGAAATCAATGAGCAGTTAACAGAAGACAGAGATACTCGTTCAAAGATCCTCAACTAGACATTAGCTTTAATGACTTAGGCATATTGCCTATAGTTATGGAGAAAAAGATCCACATTCTTAAGAGATCACCTTGATACATTTTGAATAAACCTCTAACTCTATGGATCCAAACACTGTTACCCTGCTTAACACATCCATTCCTCCAATAAAGTTGCTTCACCAGACTACACATTCAATGTCAACATCTAAAGTCTAAGCCACAGAAATCAATCAACCCCAAGTTTATAAATCAAATCCTCCCAACATTGAACAACTTCTCTGTGAAGTGTCATCTGATATTAATTTGTCACAGCAGTCTTCAGTTTTAAAATCAAGCTGGCAAAAAAATGTACGCTGATGGTATACTTCAATTTGTCCAAGTATGGTCAGTTACAGTTAGCTGAACATAAAAGTAAAACCAATCTTTTGAAAGAGCACATGAAATGCAAATACTTTCAAGGTATGAATCATGACTGCAAAACTATTGACAAGGTACCCTTCAGCAATTGCAGTTTTTCCAACACCAGGTTCCCCAATTATAACAGGGTTGTTCTTTGTCCTGCGGGATAAAATTTGAATGCATCGCCGTATTTCATCATCACGTCCTATAACTGGGTCGAGTTTTCCACGTCTGGCAAGTTCGGTTAAGTCATTCCCATATTTTTCAAGTGCCTCATATTTACCTTCTGGGTCTATTCAGCAAACCAAAAAACTTTATTAGATTGAAAAAAAAAAAGGCCAGGGGAGCAGGTAAAAAAAAGACAACACAAAGAGAGAGCAAGAGAGAGAGAATTCATGATAATACAAGTATCACATGTAACATTGACAAATTTTATTACATCCAAGCAACAAAATGACAGTGGTATGGTTTTGACCAATTTGTGTTGATTTTGCTACTATATTTTATTATATATATTACCTAAAAAACACTCAGCACTACTGTCAATGACAGAATTATGTTCCTATGACTGTTTTATCAAGGTAACTAGCAGTCACCTTGAGATCATTATAATGCTGATTTTTCATAGCCTTGCACAAGTCCGGCACTTGAATAAGGACATTTCAACTGTTGGAAGAATTGAAAGAATTGTAGCATGTATTGTAATGATAGGGAAGTCCTGATTACAATCGTAACAAAAATAAAAATAATTTGACATAAGTCAAATCCTATAAATTTGAAAATAAAATATTCTCAAACCTATTTAAGGTAAGAAAATTAACATGATATCAAATCAAATATTTTTAAATATTTTAATAATATTCTCAAAATATTGCCTAACACTTTCCTCAAATTGAACATGAAGTAATGTTAAAATGTTCACCTTAGAAGACCAAATTAAAACTAGAATAGCTAGACGTTCAGTCACAAGGCAGCAAAAGAGAGCTACAAGGTGGACAACACCAGAAAAGACGACTACTCAGTAAGCAACAACAAGAAAATCAACCATTGGAGAAGCAACACCAAGAAAGATACCACTCAATAGGCAACAACAGAGGAGAACCACTGAGCAGGAGTGACAGCCACTAAATAGCTAACAGTAGGAGAGATAACCACCAGAAATTACGCCTCTAAGGTAGGCAATACCAAAAATCACGCCTCTGAGGTAGGGAACACCAGTAATCCAAATCAAGCCTATAAGGTGGCAACACCATATGGCATTCATGTACAATAGGCTACTAGAAATTACACTTATATGGTAGACTATATGAGAAATCAGACTAAGAGAAACAGAGTTATGAGGTGCCGCAGTGAGATATTAAGGCTACAGAGGGCAAAGGAGCAATGAAGCTAGGGTTCTGAAAAAGAATAAGGTCTTGCTACGATGATTTAGACGACGAATAGTTTTTTTTTTTTAATTGAAGGAAAAATATAAAAACAAAAATTGCACTTGCTCAAATGCCATGTTGAAAGGATTGAAAGAATTGTAATGTGTGTTATAACTAAAAGGAGGTCCAAATTTATATAGGCCAATTACAATTATACCAAACACAAAAATAACTTGATATAAATTAATCGTATAAATGAAAAAATAAAATATTCTCAAGCTTATTCTAAGTAATAAAATATACATAATATCAAATCAAATATTCTTAAATATTCTAATAATATTTTCTAACATCAACAAAAAGCAGAACCTAGAAATGGCAATCCTATTCCACTACACCCTTTAGTTGGGTTGGTTTAAGTACGAACTATTAAGCACTGAAAGCACTAGACAATTTTTTTTTACTTGACATAATTGAGGTGTTTCTAGCACTCCGAGAGACGAACAGGTATCTTCACTACATCCATATAAGATCCTCAGGATTCAAATATATCAAATATGAACCCTTTTAACACCATGCATTCACTACTAAGAATAGTTCTTCACCACTCGGCATACGTCTACATATTGAAACTACAATGAATAACAATCTCTCAAATTTGGCTAACCTTTATAATACATAGAAAGCTAAAAGGTTATTGGCATTCGAGTGTAACCTATAGAGATGTCATTTGTGTTTTACATCATTCCAGCATCCCAGCAAAACATACTTCAAAATCATCTTCATTACAGATTCTAATACGACCAAGCATCAAATTAGCATTCTTTAAATTGTCACTGAATAGTAACTAATCACATTTATGAGGAGAAGGACCAGGTACTACATTGGATCAATTTCTGATCAAGGCTGTTCATCAACACAACATAAGGATATGCCAGTGTGCTCCAACTGATTAAGCACAAAAAAATGACAAATCTTTCCTTTTCACTAAAGAATGGTTTACCAATTAGTCTAGTAGTGCTTTCTTCCAATATATAAAAACAACATTGCAACAGAATTCAATTGTAGGTTCATTAATTATCTGGCATCCAACTTGCAGTTGAGTCGACTCCTGCTTTATTTCCAGATGACAAAAGAAGAAAGCATCCATCCATTTACAGCATAGTTCAAGTTTCCATGTCAAACCTACAAGATTTTTAGCACATACTTTGGTCAGTTACTCTTTGACTGCCACGAACAGCCTGAATAGCATCCTTCAAAGCTTTCTCACTTAGTTGAAGATTTTTGAACAGTTGTTGTCCAAATCTCTTATCCAAGGTAAAGGCCATAACTAGATGCTCAACAGAAAGAAACAAATCACTCATTTCTTTTTTAAATTTCCGTGCATTATCCAACAGAGAATTAAGATGTGATCCCAGAATAGGTCCACTTGTGTCCCCTGAAACCTGCTAGCAGAAATTACGAGGACTATTTTAAGGAAATTCCCTGATATTCAAAGCGACGTCTGCTGTCACATGTTATACCTTAGGTTGCTGAGATATAAACTTATCAGTAGACTGCAGAAGTGAGGTGTTGTCAACCCCCGCCTTGGTGAATATTCTCCTCGCTAGCCCATCCTTTTGTTCCAAAAGGGCTTTCATCAGATGCTCGGTTTCTACCACTTGATGTTTGCTGTCCCTTGCAGCGTCCACAGCTCCAACAACACCATCCCACGCCATCTCAGTGAACTCTGAGTTATTAATCTGTCAAGAAATTAACATGGATAAAAAAATATCAATATTTTTTAAATAAATTTTGAATGAACAAGGTAATCAAATTTATATTCAAGTTTGTCAAATTTTAAGATATCCTCAATAAAGCTATACAAGCAATTATAGTTGAAATGGAAGAGATGAATGTGGATGGCAGGTCCAATTAATTTACCCCATGGGCATCTGTATCTATATTCAGTGGAGAATTATTATTTGTTTTCCTTCATTTTTCCGCTTCAGAATTACTGCTTATGAACTGATTAGCAAATAGGATCAGAATTCTGATATCAACGAGGCAAGGTAACAAATATTTTGGAACGTCTTCTCGTTTAATCAGACTTCAAAAGATGTGTTTCATCCAGATGATTGATTATTCTGACAAGTCGTAGGTCACTATACTGACTTCCTTGCCACACTCTAGTCAAGCGATTCATTTACGCGATAAAATTAGAAACAAAAGGATAATTTTGTTGTGTGCCTGTGCAGTTACAATAAACGTATGCTTTTGACCATAAAACAACGATTTATAGATTACATGAAGCGAACACAAAACAGAAATTATGTACCTGGCCGCTGGCAGCAGAGGCAGAGTAAGAGCGAGCGTGGCCAGGGCCCGATGGGATGCGGCTTAGGCCTGATTTAGATAGTGAAGCGGTCTCGGCAGAAGAGAATCCACTCTCATTAACCCCTAAAGATGCGCGAGGGCGGACAAGAAAAGCAGCGACAGCGAAGTGGGTCGATTGGCGAGCAGAGAAGAGTGCTGGCATCGTGGGGACTTGAGAGCCGGTGCGTGACGCTCTGAGTGCTGCCGCTGCCGCTCCGCGCAGCCGTGCCGCTGATGAGCTTCTAGAAATTGCCATCGCCGCTAAAATAAACTTAAAATCAGAGAAATGAACCCGAGATTGAAATGATCTATGCAAAACTTCAAGGTGTGCTTATAGCTTATTTTCTAATGGCTCCGACAACGAATATTGTCAAAAATAGGACTTCGGCGCTGATTTTTTCCGGTTTGGAGGCTACGAGAAGATGCAAAAGCCGCAGTCTGGAAACCCGTAGAACGTCCTCTCTTTCCGAATGCAAAATTTAAACTCCCGCACTTTTAATCCACCTAAAAAATCCCATTTCAATTAAATTTTATTATTAACCATCAAAAATGTCCCTAGAGGCATATAATTTTGAAATTATTTAATTTTTAATCACATTTAACAGATATACAAGTTACATATTATAAACAAAATTATCAATCAAAATCAATTTATAGTGTTTTCTCCTGCTTCTAAATATTATAATTTTGTTGTAAAAAAATATTAAGAAAGGACGGTCGAGTAGGCTTATGAAATATTAAAAGCGTTTTCAATTTTTCTAATAAAGTAGTTTGTAGAGTGAAAAAAATAGTAATAACATGTTCAATTTTTTTATGAATTATAATATTTTAATCAATGCAACAAATTATAATAAAAATAAAATTAATTTAAGAATAAAAATATATGAGATAGTTAAAAAAGAAAGAAATAGTCAATTTGAAATTTGTTAAAAATATAACATTATATTAAAGTGAAAGAAGTGGAAAAAAAAGTAAAAATATTTAAATAAAGACATTACGATAATCAATATTGAATGAAGTCTTTAACTTTAATATTATGAAATCAAAATCATATTTTTTAATTTTAATAAATAAGTATAAAAGATGGAGTAGAAAAAAGTTAATTAATTTGAAAAAAAAAAGACAGAGAGAGAGAGAATGCATTAAAATTATCAAATAAATGAAACAAATAAAAACTTAGAGAGTAAATTATAAAGGTAATATGTAAAAATTTACAAGCATTTAAGTAATTACTTATTATATAATCGAATTACCTTATTGCCTTAAATGTAATATAGATTAACATATGAGCTAAAGGGTTAAGATATTTAAAATAAGAGGAAACGGCACTTCACCCCTCATATTTGCTAGTTTATTCACATTGCCACCCATGAGTCATTCAAACATACTTTGCCCCCCAAATTTAAAATCACTAGGGCAGTTTACAACATGAAAGCAATCTTGGGTCAAATAAGTTGCCGTTCAATTGTTATCTCAAAGAAAAGAAAATCAGTGTGAATATCATGAGTTGGAAGCTAAGGGAAGGAAACTACAGAATTTCTCCCAATATTCGAGCCCCAATATATGCTGGGCAAGCCAAGAAAATTACTGTGCAAAATTATTCTTCACCAATGCTATTTTTTTTCGAATAATTGTTGAGACAATTTTTAAAATATTGCTTAAATATATCACTGAAATTTAAATGAAAGAATGCTTCAATTTTTTTAAAAATAAAATGCATTCTTCTAGTATTAGAAGTTGGTTCACTTCTTCCTAGCATATTTAATCAATGGAAGACATTGTTGCTTACTTAAAAAGGCTTTTCGTCACCTTTTCTAATGAGATAGAAAACTCTGAATATGATCATCGAATCAAATTGTTGTAAAATTCAATGCTAAAATAAGCCTTGACTCATCTGTCATTAAACTCTTAATCTAGTTGTAACTATTATACTTCTTATCATAATATATATCAAAACTTATATGACTTCCTCCCTTCTCAATCACACTTTCTTTAATGTCTATTAACTTTCTATTTTCTTAGATTTTGAAGAATCACGTGAGGAAATGAGCTTTTTGAACCTCATTAAAAAGCATAACAATATTAGGGAAGGTTGAACGAGGTCAACAAGCTGCTCACCTTTAGTGTGCCAACGTAACCAATAAATAATTCAGTTAACTCTGAAGAAGTATGTCTTTCCATGACCTCCCTTATATTAAGTTGGATGACGGCTTCAAAGTAGTGAATATTCATTGCTTTTACTAGTTTTGATTTCCAATTACAAGTTGAACTAAAAAACGTTGAGCATTTCAAGAAAATCAACAGTATTTTTAAATTATATATTGACACGATAGCTTCTGCAACTTCATCCTACACAATGACCCCGTTGTGGGGTAATTTCATTGTAAGAAAGTGATTGAATTTATCAATTAATACTTTTTACATTAGAATACCACTCTAAAAAAAATTAATGTGTCAGAATGTCAACTTCCATAACTACTATAACCTCTATTCATTGTCTCTCTTTTCACTTTGGTTGCATACTGTTCTTGTTTTTGTTAACATGAGTAGATATTTGAGTGTTCAAATCATTCTCCATCAAATAGCTTCCCACCTTATATATTTGTTAAAATCATTTAATTCAAGAAAGAAAAAAAAGCCTAATGCACCAACATTTAAAATTGGCATAGAAATTCAAATTTGAAATTTAAAATAAGAAGATATTATAAAGATGTGACTTAACTTGTCAAAGTCTTACATTCGAATGAGCTTTATTTCATACACTTTATCATGCTATATAGCTTCTTTAGATAGTTGCAGGGATAAAGAAATATTTACAAATTACATTGCTGAATGATTATGAAAGTTCTAAGAGAATGTCCTTTTTTTTCTATTCAAAATGAAGTTGAATTTGAAAATAATTGAAAAGATTAACCATAGTTTTATTTAGTTTTAGGAGAAAGTCATATTTCTTTACTCACACGTACATTGGCCTTTTAAATAGAACGGTTCTAAAAGGACTAAAATATCCTCTTACAATTTCAAAAATAGTTTTTGACAAGTTATCTCACTGGGAGAACTTTTAAATGGTAAAGTGCTCTAGTAATCTTAAATTTATGGGGCAAAGCATGTTTAAATGACTTACGAATACTAACGTTCTAAAACCAAGTAAATTTGAGGGGATAAAGTGCCGCTGCCTCTTAAAATAAAAAAACAAAGAATGATTGTTTAAAAAGTGAAAAGATAATGATTAATAGAAAACAATAAATTGAAGAGAGAGAAGAAGGAACAAAATCCCTAATTACATTATATTAATTGCATTTAATTCGTTTTCATTATTATTATACTAAAAATTATAATCACTTGTGCTTAAAAAATTTCAAACACCTTCTCTTACACCTTAACAATTTATTTTTAAATATCTTAACAATTTATACAACTTAAATATGCTACCTAATAAAAATTATATATTTAAAATTAAATTTAAATTTATAATATTTTTTCTTACACAAAAGAACATATCTAAAATTATGTTATCACGGTATTAACAATATAATCAATATTTACGCATATATACACACATGTTCACTCATCTATACACATGTATATATTAAAAATTAATTATTATCATTATATATTATCATATTATTTAATTATTAATACTATATATATATTATATATACACAAATTTAGATAAATTTAGGTTTTCATTTAATTTACACTTTATAATTAAATATAATTTTCACGTGCCAATAAAATAACCAACCAAACATAACGAATATAAATATCTTCCTCCCAAAAAGCGGACGTGGATGTGAATAAATATAGAACTGGCCCAGATTCTGCCATTCCCACCCTCTCCACCCTTGGAAGCCAGCTGGCACTCCGATCTGCACAACCCATCACTTTCTTATGTACGTGCCAGGCTGCTAGCTGAATAAATATTCACAATTTACCAAATACTCTTCCAGTGCTACTCTCTTTCTTTACCAACAGAATGGGTTTACGATTTCAGCGACAAAGGTCCCCATAAATGTAGGCAATGGCGTGGGGAACAATGAGCAAGTGCGAAGGTGGTAAGGACGCCGGATCGGTGCTTCTGGAACGCCCTTTCAGGCTCTGGTCTTTGATAATCGACAGTGTGCGGTGCGGCGGTGGTGTCCAAAGGCCTAGGCGGAAGAAAGCCGAGGCGAAGCACCCCGGATCCGAAAGGTTGTCGGAGCTTTTGAAGCAACCGGAGTGGTGGGAGAATGAGGAGGTGAGGAGGAAAGAGCAGTTGCTAGAAGGTCTGAAGAAAGTAGCCAAGAAGTTGCAGGAGGGATCAATAGAGGTGGTGTTAGAGGGGGCGGCCGAGGTTAGGAAGCTGACCAAAGACGACTCCAGGGCAAGGACCACTCTAGCACTGCTTGGTGTCATTCCCCCGCTCGTTGGTCTGCTAGACACCCAAGATCCCACCCTACTCTCTCAGATCGCTGCTCTTTATGCTTTACTCAATCTGGCCATTACCAACGATGCGTTAGTTCACACATCTCTTTTTTCTCGGATACTATTGTACTCATATTTTTCCCGAAGTTTTAACTTTGTATGGTATGTTTATGTATAAAAATTTGCGTGGGGTAGTCACTACTTATGACTTCGGGTATGGTGGGAGAAGAAAGGGCTTGTCTTGCGCCAAATTTCTGGAGGTAGGAATTATCCCATTTTTGTTATGGATGCTCCAGTGTTTCTTTGGATTTCTAACTTTACCCGAATTCATGTTGTCGTTTTTTTATTTGAGAATTATATTTACATCATTATTGGGTTTTTTCTTCGCCTTTTGGTTTATTTTTCTCCCAGGTATTCTCCACTTTCTGGCTAACTAGGTTTTCGAAAAGATCAGTGTATTGGGAACTTGTCGAACTGCTAACGATGGGTGTTTTCGCAGCTTGCTCCTTATTATATCACTTTTGCTGTGTGCAATAATTTCCTATTTCAGATATATATTTTATCTATTGATGGTGATTGCTTTATGGTAGTCCACAATGTTGATATCCACTATACGCAGGGTATTTGTTCGAGATCTTGAAATAAGGTTCGTTTTTCAGGAACAAAGCGGCCATTGTCAAAGCAGGTGCTGTCCATAAAATGCTAAAACTCGTTCAATCTCCAAATGGGGCGCCTAATCCTGCCATTGCCGAAGCTGTTGTTGCCAATTTTCTTGGGTTGAGTGCTCTAGACCCTAACAAGCCAATTATTGGTACGTCAGGCGCGATCCCATATTTGGTGCAGACACTCAAAGATCTGGATAATACTATTAGTTCTCAAGCTAAACAGGACTCGTTGCGAGCGCTGTACAATCTTTCAATCTCACCTTCAAATGTTTGTGCGATGCTAGAGACTGATCTGGTTCCACATTTGTTTGTCAAGCTTGGAGATATGGATATGAGTGAGAGAGTACTTTCTATTCTTAGTAATATAGTATCAGTGGCAGAGGGCAGAAAAGGAATAAGTGCTGTAGCAGATGCGTTCCCAATTCTTATCGACATTTTCAATTGGATAGATTCGCCTGGATGCCAAGAGAAAGCATCTTACATTCTAATGGTGATGGCTCACAAGTCATATGGAGATAGGCAGGCCATGATCAAGGCTGGAATTGTTTCCTCCTTGCTGGAACTTACTCTTTTGGGTAGCACATTGGCACAAAAGAGGGCTTCTAGGATTTTGGAATGTCTAAGGGTTGAAAAAGGTAAACAAATTCCTGGAGACTCTGCAGGAGGATCATTGACTGCTACAATGTCAGCTCCGCTATATGGGACTTTATCAACATCATCTTCAGTGGATCCTACCGATCGACCGAATGAGTTACCCGAAGAAGAAGATGAGGCGATGAGCCAAGAGACGAAAGCAGTGAAGCAATTGGTCCAACAGAGTTTGCAGAACAACATGAAGAGGATGGTCAAGAGAGCTAATTTGCCCCATGATTTTGGACCTTCTGATCATTTCACGACCCTCACAATCAGTTCGACATCTAAGAGCTTGCCATTTTGAGGAAATTGAAAATTGCTCTCACTTCAGCATTCGCCATAACCTTGATCATCTCTCCATGCATTTGCGACCAGCGAATAGCTGCACTTTATGCAGTATCAGAAAATTTGTCCATTAGTCACTATATGTAAGAAGGCTCATCTTTATTTGTTTACTCGACTTCTGTGGTTTATTCAATAAAAATATTGGCGCACTTTTCATTTTGGATATTATTTTTGGAAGTGCGATTTAACATATTCTTCCTATAAAGACGCACATGTCAATAGAAGTCAAAAATTTTCGAGATCTGTGTGACTGGCTGAATGAGTTTCGGGGCAAATGCATTAAAAATGTCCAGCACAAAACTAGTGGACAATTGACTTACTAATTTCGTCTTAGATTTTGAAAGCGGAGTAGCCCAAATATTGTGGCTATGTTTGAGGTAGTGGTTCTATTGAGTACGACATACGAATTATTTAATTAATTGTAAGATTTTGATCTGATAAAAATTTTGATTTATTCGGATATATATATAAATTATATAATAATTTGATAGTATATTAATCATATATTGGTATAGGTGAATATAAATAAAAAATGGTATCATATAAATCATATTAAATTAATGAATTCACTCTAATATTGAGCCTTGACATCTATGCAATAAATTTGGACTAATATTATTAGAAGGATTATCAACACAAAGGACTATCTAACTACAGATTTTCAACTTGATGACATATGATCATCACATCAGCAAGTTTGGCACTAAACCATTTTCGGGAATCAATAAAAAAAGCAAGAAACTAGTGCACACGAATTGGATGTAAGGGGAGTCCAGGTAAGCAAAGATATATAAAACTGGTTGTTAACAAAACCTCGTGCGCCCATATCTTGTTTAAAAGCCTATATCAGATCAATCTGATTATTTCATGGATCCATTAATTTAGAAGGCTTGTGAGCCTATCTACTTTGTTCTGGGGTGATTTCTTGGATGTTATACGTGCTTATATTGATTATTTGACAACTTAAGTACTTGTGCTTGATTATGTGAACAGCCCGTGTGCCTGTTTGATTTTTTTAACGGCTTGTGCACCTATGCCTGATCGCTTGAATGGCTAATGTGCCCAAGGTAATTAATTGTCTTGACAGCCTATGTGCACTGATAAACTAGTTGACATAAAGGCATGCATATGATTTATCTATGGAGAGGTTTGCGTTCTTATCTAAATTATACTAAAAGTTGATTGTTATTTTGATAATAAGTTAACTAGAACTCTTCTTCAATATCATTATGTTGAACTTATTGCTGAAAAATATCATAATAAGAGAAGGACTGTAACATTATTTAATCCCCTTAAGGGTATTCAAAAGATTGGTGGCGGCTAAGATAATCTTGACGTAGTGCTACTTAAAAACTCGAAATTGAATGGAATGATCTTAAGATTATCCCAATGTTTTAGTTTTTTTGTAAATCTCCAATGCCAACTTTTGAAAAATTTCAATTTCAATCTTAAAATTACCAAAGCAACAAAAATAACTAGAAATAAAAATGGTGGATGAAAAAGAAGACAAAAACAATGCTTGATATAGAAGAAGGCCAAAAATAAAAAATGCTTAATCTAAGTTAAAAATTTTCTAAAGGTTATACATTGTCAACTTGGACTATACACACCTAAAATGACTAAATAAAGTCATACCTTAGTTATATGGACTCAAATATATTTAAGTGGTTACATCCATAATGTAAACACTACAAGTGCATGTTCGCATCTATTTATTCCTAATACAATACAATCATAATATCATCAATGATTGATTAATTTTTAGACATTTAATCAAACAATAGAGTGAACAACAAATTTCAAAAGCAACTAGATCTAGTAACAAGAGCCAAAATTCCAGAGAAAAGCTCCAAAAAGTTGCAACATATTAGCATGAATGAGGGAAATAATTGTAAAAGGAATAATAATTACTAAACTTGAGCTAAAAAGCTAGTTAGGAACAATACAACCTAAAACCAAAAATAAGTCACGGACTAAATCATGGCTTGAGCCTTGAGAGGAAGAAAAAAAGAGCAAAATGACAGTGAATCATGTGTTTTTGCGCCTTTGGTTTCCAAAATATGCCAAGTATAAACGAAGAAAAGATGAAAATATAGTAAAGCGCGTGCTCTTGCACCTTTAGTTCCTAAAATATGCTTAGAATAAATGAAGGTAAGGTAAAATGATAGAACATGTGCTCTTACACTCTTAAGTTCCAAAACATGCCTAAGATGAATGAAGAAAAAGCAAAAATATAGTGAAATACGTGTTCTGGCACCTTTGTTTCCCAAAATATGCTTAGGAAAAAGGAAGAAAAGGCAAAATATAGTAAAACACATTCTCTTGCACCTCTTCTTCCCAAAACATGCATAGGAGGAATGAAAAAAAAATGTAAAAATACAATAAAGCACATACTTTTATATATCTACTTCCCCAGAATATGCCTAAAAACGAGGATGAAACGACAGAATATAGTGAAGTATGCACTCTTGCTCTTCTATTTCCTAAAATATGCTTATCAGGAAGGAATAAAATGTAAAAATACAGTAAATCGCACGTTGATACTTCTTTGCTTTCCAAAATATGCATAGCAAAAGGAAGCAAAGATAAAGAAATGATAGTAAAACATGTGTTCTTGCACCTCTACTTTCTAAAATATGCTTTGGAGGAAAGAAGAAAAAGCAAAAATGATAGTGCAACATGTACTATTGCGCCTCTACTTCCTGAAAACATATATGTGGGGAAAGAAGGAAAGGTGAAAGAATACAGTGACGATAAGAGCCATTCTACTTTTAATAGTTTTAACAAACCCTCTACCAAATCTTAATGTATTCTTATTCTCTGACTAATGTGCAAAATCATGCAGAGCCATGCAAACTCGTGTAGGTGGACTAGCATATTCTGCAATCCACTGGAATGCTTTGTGAGCACTAGTGCTAGCCCTTGGGCATCGTCTAATGGTTTTGTTGTTGTGCGGTTGCACGAGTTTGTTTCCTTATTGCAAGATATTCCAATTTCGTTCATTACAGGTAATAACTTCATATTATTTTATAGATTTGTTTTTGAAGCAACTCCTCTCCGCCTTGATTTAATAGCATTCGTAATATTATATAAATGAATTTACTAGTAAGAGATTTTCCTTTGCTTTGACACACAAATAAGATATGTGCCATTAAAATCAAGTTAATGTCCTTTATTGTAAGCATTCTTCTTTTATATATCATGTTTGGGGAAATACAGGATTATATTGCACAAAATATCTGTCCATATTATTATTGTTATTGTACAATTCATGTTATTATAATTTTACAGTGGACAGCCGTTCAATCAGTAATAGGAACATTGCTGGCTTTGCCTTTAGCTTAATAGAGCAAGCTAGTCAGCACAGTTCTGCTTCCCTTGTTGTTCATTGTTTATAGAGTTATAATAATCCTTAGTGTGTAGGCTAGTTATAGGATAAACAGACTCGACTTCACGAACACTCCATATGGCACTATATCGGGAATGGAGAAAAACAAGTGGTTTAACAAGTTTCTTGAAATAGACTATTGCAACATTTTTAATTATTTTTCATCTATTAATGTATTTTGTTTATTGTTAGCTCTAAAATTCAACTTAAGAAAATCGATCATGTAGAGTTAGGTTAATTGCACACCAAAAAAAATGTAAACTTGGTGGTTTAAAATTTTTTGACCATGCATAAGTAATTTTATTGCTTCAAGGATTTTCTCCATGAGATATACACTTGCAAATTCAATAGTCGTAGAAAAAGGTTTAGTCAATTGTTGCAAATGTCCTATATGGTATAAGAAATCCTCTTTACAGTATGGTTGATATGTCACTCAAAAAAAAAAAAAAAAGACTAGAGCTATAGTAGTATTAAAATATAGGTATATTTCTTCAAAATTTTATTATTGATAGTTTAAAAAAGCATGCATATTGTTCTACTATTAAAGAGCAATTTGGAGTATCTAAATAAGCAATAATTAGAGTCATTGAGAAATTGCATAGTTTTGAGAAAACAACACAAATACTTGTAAATTATATCCAATGTAAAATTCTCAATGAGCTTATAGCTAGTGAAGGATCTTGAAAAACCTAAAGAGCATTCAAATAAACTTTTACTTTATTTTATTCAACTTATAAGCATTCAACAAAATCAGGTATCCTCATTCTTTTCAATCGAGCACGCCACTCGATTGGGTTATTAGATGAATTGATTATTGCTTGGGCTTTAAGAATAGCAATAGCATCAATATAGTACCCACCAACAAAGTGAATTCTCCAATGATTAAAAAATAGAGAAAGAAAACATGTTCGATTCTTAAAGGAAAGCATTAATATTATTTATCTAAAGATAACAACAACAACAAAATGTAACTTTTAAATGCTTGTGAGTAGTGACAAGAAAACTAAGGTTCCTTATCCATGAAAAATGTTGTGTAAATGTAAAAATGTAATTAACCTATAAAAGATATACGGATTAACAGAAACAAGCATTAGAAAAGTAATATTTAGATAACACCTTTTTATATAATGATTACTGTTGTTGAGTGCCTTAAATCTGTGAACTCGATAGTTTTGGGAATTCAAATGCATAAGGAATTTTCTTATGGGGAATTGTGGTGGGAGCGAAGAGTAGTGACTAAATTATATGAGTTTATTTCTTTGTATTATTTTTTTTTAATGAACAAGGCCTTTCTTCGTTAAGGGACATATGTCAAATTTGTAGAATTATGTTAATTTATTACATTTTTTTATATTTTTTGTATTTTTCTCATCGACATTATTCGCAACACTTATTAATTTCATTATATTTTTTACCAACCACATATTTGCACATAACACCAAGAATAATTTTAATATTTTACTTGAAATTATTGTGTGCAAGTACTTCCATCATAATTGTATTATGTACAATAATATAGGTTTATAAAATAAATAAGATAATTCCCTATCCAAACTCAAATACCAAGTTCATCCATTAATTATATCTATGCTTGCACTCACACAAAAGTAAATGACCTGTTAAATGCTCACTCAATTTTTTTTTTGTTTTAAAAAAACTTTTAAAAGTTAAAATCATAAATATCTAACAAATATTCAATATGTTTTCATGACCATAAAATATTACAATATGTATATTTTTTATTTTCTTATGCTCCTATTATTGACTATATAGAATTTCTTGAATTTGGATTGATAATCCTTGATGGTCAAGATGTACGTTACCAATATAATAAACTTTGATCACTTTATTTTATCTTTTTTTGGTTTTCCTCCCAAAAAACTTTGATCACTTTATTTTGTTTTCCTCCAAAACTTATTCTTCCGGTAGAAATTACACACGACACACCATTGTGATGGTCAATTTTTATTAATTGTTTGATTGATATTGACAATCATATATTTTTTTATACTAAAAAAATTTAATGGCAGAATCATTTTTTGCAATGTCCATTAATGATCCTTTGAATGGTTGGTGATCAAAAGCACTCAACATTTTTGCCTTAGCTATCGACAAAATTGAACTTAGAATAATAAAATAGAAGAACTCCATGACATCATAATATCTAATTGAAGTGGGTTTGGAGCTTTGTTTCATATATTTCTTAACGGGAGTAAAAGTTGTTGACAAATGTAAAAAGATAATCACACAAAAGTTGTCAAATTTCGTAAGTATTTCTTAAGAAGCAAACTATAATATAAAAATTACGTTATCAAACTATATTTGCACCAACGATTAAACAACATTATAAATTAATGTCCTTAGAAATTAAGGTTATGCTTGTTTTTAAATTTTAATATATTTTAAATATTTTTATTTTAAAAAATACATAAAAATAAAAAAGATAGCAATAAAATTTTAAAAAGAAAATAATTAAATATTTATGTTTGAAGTTTAAAATTTAAAAACAAACCTAAATTACAAACAAGTTTTATGAACACACGAACAATTGCGTATTTACCGCTAAAAACGGGGAAATCGTCACGGCTCTCTGAAGTTGCAAAACATAAAAAAGCATTGTCTCGCTCCCGACGAACTCCGATAAAGGTGGCGAACACGAAAACCCTAGCCCGATTACGGCTGCAATAAACACATTATAGGTCCAATGTCACAAATGGCATAATTTGTGATTTTTTTTTCCACAATAAAGAATTTCCTCTCCATAAATTTGGACCAGTACACGATGTCTTCCCCTTACGCTGCAGGTGGACGTTTAACCATAACGCCACCGGTGTCGCTTATTTAATTTCCCAATTCTTTTCTCATCCATCTCTCTCTCTCTCTCGAACGATAGTTACTCCTTGAATCTCTGTTCCCAATTCTTCTTCTCCTATTCTGCTGCCGCTAGTGGGAGTTGACAAACGCCGTGTTTTGCGAAACTTGAAATTCCCCTTTTCCGTGGTATGCACTACAACTCTACTTATATTCCTAATCTTTATATCCCATGTCAGTCGTGTTAAGATTTTTTTTTTCTCTCTTACATTTAATTAAAATGTGTTTGTATGCATTTCTTTTCCGTAGAAAATGGCAAGTTTAGTGGAGAGGCTGCGGGTTCGGTCGGATCGTAGACCTGTCTACAACATCGATGAATCAGATGAGGAAGGTGATTTTGTGAAGAAGAAATCCGGGGCGGGTTCTTCTTCGGACAAAATTGAGAAAATTGAACGGCCCGATGCGGTAATCCCTCTCCGCGTGTGTGTTTTATCTCCTCTGTTTATACTCTTTACCTTTACCGTTTATCGGCTTTCTTTCGTTTAGCGCTTATGTATCAGTTGTCAATTTACCTTTTTTTTTCATCTCTTGTGGTTTGGGGGGAGGGGGCTGGACGCTAATTATTTCCGCCTATTTATGAATTTATTTGGTGTCAGTTTTTATATTTTTCTACCTGACGCCTGCACCTGTAGACATGTACACCTGCTATCATGCGTGCACAGACACGGTGGTTTATTAGCTTATATGCTATACTATCCTGTTTGATTCTTTATGAACCTAATGATTTTCTGAAAGATTGGAAAAGAAGGCTATGTTTGTTTTCATTTTTTCCATTGCAAAACACATGCCGCAATTATCGTACTTGTTAAATTTTCTTTCTCTCTCTTACTTACTCTTACATCACTCTCAAGAAAAACACATTTAAAAACACACGCCAAAAAATGAAAACAAACATATTTTGAAATTAATTTAATCATGCAAGATAAACTACACAAAACTATATCAAAGTGTGTTTCTTTGGAATGGGACATGTCAACAATTATTTTTCGTCTTTCTGCTATGGTCTTTTGTCATCTATGTTGTTGCTTGCTGGTTCTTAATTAGGAGCACCACTGACGTTTGTTGGTAAAGTTATATAAATATATATATTTTCTTGAAAATATGTGTTAAATTTACCAATTAATTTTAGGAAGAGAGATGAAGCGTGATTTTCTTATGTGAATGACTATTAATGTTTGGTTTTTCATGTGAAAATAGTTTCATTTCTAACAGAGTCACAAATTTAAACCCGAAATTATACCCAATGGCATTCTTATTTTTTGTCTTTGACCTACACTTCGGAACCTTGTTTTAACGCATTAGGTAGATGTATGGGTCCACTGACTTAAATATTAAAATTTGTTTCATGCAAATTGCTGTCATGGATTGAACACTATGCAACTAGCATGCGATTAATTGTAAGACTAGAGATTATTCTGTCACAATCTTTTCGTTTGATGTGATTTTATTTTCTTTATGTGCATAAAATCTCTTAGATGCCCTTTTAATGGTTTGTTGCCTTTTCACGCATACCCTTTTAATCATTTGCCTATGCTTCAAGTGCTCTCTCTCTCTCTCTCTCTCCAATGCTAATTTTGCCTTTTTAGTACATGTGGCAGATGTCCATTTGTTTTCATTTCTTCCAATGCATTGGCTATTGGCTATGATGCCATAGGTTCTCGCAACCAGCTATGTCATAATATATCCTATAAGTGAGAAGAAGATACAATTTACATAGCCGTGAATTTTTACCTTTAGGTAATTTCATTAAATGCATAACCACAAGGAGTTACAGAATGAAAGAAAAGTTCCTTCTTAGAGTCAGATATTAGTTTTGGTGCAGCGGCTAGATTTTTAACAGCATGGCATAAAATATTGAGCATCTTTTTTGATTACTTCATGATATATAAGTCTTCTCACTAATCAGGAAATACATTTTAATTTGTGGGAACGTATTGGTCAACTGAGTAAGTTTCCATATATTGATATTGGATGCTTATAGATTCGACAAATTATTTATACGTGTTTCTCTACACCTTAGCGTGAATATAAAGGTTTTGCTGCCTTTTTGGAGGCAAAATTTTATAAATTGTTTTGATTTATATACATTAATTCATCACTTAATTGTATTCTGTTTAACAGAAGGAAGGTTCATGCCAAGCTTGTGGAAAAAATGACAATCTTTTGAGCTGTGAAACGTGTACTTACACTTACCATCCTAGTTGCTTGCTGCCTGCTCTGAGAGGTCCTCCTCCTAGCAACTGGAGATGTCCTGCATGTGTATGTTTCTTTTTAGCACTCCTTGCTGAAGTCTAAATATAGATGTCTGAAATTTAAATTTCATCATCTTGCTTTGGTGATGTGCTTCAACCACAGGTTGGCTACTTGAACGAGCTTGAGAAAATACTGGACTGCGAGATGCGTCCTAGTGCTGCTGATGATAGTGAAGTGTCTAAGCTTGGATCAAACCAACTATTTGTGAAACATTATTTAATAAAATGGAAAGGATTGTCCTACCTCCATTGCATATGGTAGACTCTTTGTTCTTGATATTTCTTGACTATTTTTGTTCATGCCATGTTCTTTTCCATTTGAAGGAATTACATAATTGATGTTATGCCTTCTATCTATTGTTCCAGTACGGTAAGCTGCCAATTTATCGGAGAAAACCATTATATTAATTTGTCATCCTTATTTCTGTTATATCGAGGACTATGTATTTTATTCTGTCAATTATATACTGATGAACGGCATTTGATGTGTCAAAAAAAGGTCAAGCTTGATATTGGAATAGACACTAAAGATTGAAAGAATTGAATTATAGGTGAAGAGAGACAATGGCAAATTAAACAAGAGTGATGTGGCTCAGCCATTGAGGCCTACATCAATAGACAAATGCCCAAAGGGCACAAATTTATTCTCTCATTGATTATCTCTTACAACAAGGATCACAATAACTAATTTATAAGTGAGACTGTGGAAACACATCAATACAATCATATTGTACCAGATAATGATTTCATCAAATAAAATCAAATCTATTCCTAACATATATGATTTAGTTTCCAACAGTAGCGATGTATCTATAACAATTTAGCAGGATTAATTTTGCACTTTGTTTCAGCATTTCTTCTTGCGTACTCTCACATTCTGGATCTTATTATGAGACAAAGTATAATAGTGGAAACACATCAATACGATCTTATTGTAATAGGTACTCCTAATCTTACAGATTTGAAATGATTTCATCAAATAAAATCAAATCTATTCCTAACATATATGATTTTGTTTCCAACAGTAGTGGTGTATCTACAACAATTTAACAGGTTCAATTTTGCACTTTATTACAGTCTCTATTCTCTCATGCTCTCACATTCTGGATCTTTCCATGCTGCATTGTCTGTTTATTGATTCAGGGTCCCCGAGACACAGTTTGTTAAGGCATACAAGTCTAATCCTCGTTTAAGAACAAAAGTGAACAACTACCACAGGCAAGCTTCTTTGTCAAATAACCATGACGACGAGTATGTTCCTATCAGACCAGAATGGACTACCGTGGATCGGATTATTGCTTGCAGGTTTCACTGATACTTATGGATCTATTTAAAGTAATTGTTGAAGTTTGATGCCACTTTGTCTTGGTAATTTTAAATGCTTAGACACTAGCTTGTAATTCTGTTTGCAAACTGAGGACTTTATTGTCATTCTTGTCACTGAACAAAAATATTGAGCACCTGTGAAAATTGTGATATTTCACTGGTACTGTGAAATAAGTATGGTTCTGGCTATGGCACTAAATTCCGAAGTGAAATAATTAGTGTAAATCAGATATCTGTTTGCTTAGACAGGTTGATGAACGCAGGCTGTTAGTTTAGGAAATGAGCAGTAGCCAGATTTAATTTTTGAAGTTTGTATCTTGAATGGTTCTTTGCCTTTTTGAGTCAACATGGACCCATACTTTGAGGCAACATATAGCCTTCATTAAAAGGTTTAATCGTGTGGTGAGAGACTAGAAACTGAATTCTGGCTTGGTATGGTTGGTGCTTGTTTGGAAGCAGTGTGGTTAGGTCCAAAAAAAGAAGTTCTGGATTGTGGAATCTATTATCCTGTTTGTGTGCTCATGTTCAATATCCTGGAGCTAGTTTTTCTTCATTAATATCCACGAGGTGCTATTATTTACTGAACAGTTAGGTTATAAGAGAAACTGAATCTTAGGTTAGGGTAGCAGGCAGGCTTGATATGAAAAATGAGATGAAAAATGAGATTTTACTTGTCATTTACAAAATAATATGAACCCCTGCATGGAAATATGTACCTTATTTTTTTTTCTATTCAGGTCTGGCAGGGTCTATCTATGTACAATGTTTTCAAAACCAGACTTGAGATAAAACGGGATAGTATACTAGTTCATTGGCTCAACCGGTCCAAGTGGTTCAACCAGATCCAAAAACTAGTCAATTAATATCATTTATTATATATTGTTTTAATAATTAAATTAAAAAATATGTTTACAATATTTAAAAATTGCATAACTAATTTGTATACTAATCAATGTAGAATTATTATTTAAGAAAAAAATATAATTTATTAATTATTTTTAAAAGCCAAACAAATTAAATATATAATAATTGATATATTAGTTTTTAATAACTTATTCATTATGTATAAATTAAGTATAAAATCATATACAAAGATAAAAAAAATAATAAATACTTACTTTGACAATTGTAATGGTATAATAATTTTTCCTTTTAAACACTTTCATTTCTCTTTATTTGTTTTTCCTTTTTTTGGTCTATTTTAATTTAGTGATTCATTTCCATTTTTTTTTATCCCTCATCTATTTCCTTTTTCCTTTCCCTTCCTTTCCTTTTTTTCCCTCTTCTTCTTCCTTCTCTTTCTCCTCCATTTTTCTTCTTCTTCTTCTAAAAAAAAAAAAAAAACCGTAACAATGATCTTTAAAAATGAAACTGGTGGTTACCGGCCTGGGCCGTCGGCCAATTCCTGGTTAAACCAGTTAATTAGCCGATCCAGGCTGATTTTAAAAAGTGTGTATTTATTTTTTTAACTTTTTGATCCATATGTAGTTAAAATGTTCTAGTTGCACTTAATTCATTTCTTTAATGCAAGTGCACCAAATTATTCCGAATGCTAGGGAAATAGAAGATGGAAAAGAATATCTTGTGAAATGGAAGGAACTTCCATATGATGAATGCTCTTGGGAGTTGGAATCCGACATTGCATCCTTTCGCAAAGAAATTGAAAATTTTAATAGAATTCAGTCTCAACGCAACAAAGTATCTGCAGCAAAACAAAAGAGCAATTTTCGTGATGCCGTGGAATCAAAGAAAAAACTGAAAGAGTTTCAACACTATGAGAGTAGCCCTGTTTTCCTTTCTGGAGGTACACAATGCTCTATATTGAGTTAGGTATCGAGTGGATATTTTATTATAATCAATCTCTTTTTTAACTCTGTTATTATCTAATTAAAATCAAGGTTCATTGCATCCATATCAGCTTGAAGGATTGAATTTCTTACGATTTGCTTGGTCTAAACAGACACATGTGATACTTGCAGATGAGATGGGACTTGGTAGGCTATGTCCGCATTTTAGTATTACATTCTTTCTTCCTTGCTGTCTCTAACATTCAGCAGAATATGTCTAATATTCAGCAGAATTGTGTACATTTAATTCTTGTAAATGCTTTTGAATGCAGGCAAAACAATACAGAGTATTGCCTTCTTAGCATCTCTTTTTGAGGAAAATCTGTCTCCTCATCTTGTGGTTGCTCCTCTGTCAACATTGAGAAACTGGGAACGTGAATTTGCCACGTGGGCTCCTCATATGAATGTTGTAAGTATGCATGATGTTTCAGGTTGGGTAAAATTACCTGAGTATACTTAATTTTTTTGGTTTCATCGTATTAGCTTGTTAGTATACTTGATAAAAAGTCGGATGTTGCAGGTTATGTATGTTGGTACTGCCCAAGCACGTGCTGTAATCAGAGAATATGAGTTTTACTATCCTAAAAATCAAAAGAAGAACAAGAAAAAAAAATCTGGTCAAGCTTTCAGTGAAAGCAAACAAGAGAGAATAAAATTTGATGTCCTTTTGACATCTTACGAAATGATCAACATGGATTCATCATCGTTAAAACCCATAAAGTGGGAATGCATGGTAAACTGATTCTTCTCATGTGCTCACTATGTTGAAGTCCATTTTATAATTGGTGCTAATGTTCGCATTACATCTTGATGTAGATTGTTGATGAAGGCCATCGTCTTAAAAACAAGGATTCAAAATTGTTTTCTTCATTGAAGCAGTATTGTAGCAAACATCGTGTCCTTTTGACTGGAACTCCTCTTCAGGTATCTTTCCTGATCCTCCAATGATCTGAGCCAAAGCTCTATTGTTGTTTTATTGATATTCACTTGACTCAATAATGACTGAAAGAAGTGATGTATTTTTTTTTTTTGTATACTTTTGACTAACATCTACTTTTTGCTCGTTGGATCTGCTAATGCTTATCCACTGGACCATACTGAAAAGTTTTGAGAAAGTTTACTGATTTAGGTCTTGAATGTCCAGAAAATTAATGTGTTCTTTTGAGGTGAATGTCTTAGCATTGGGTTGAGATAAAACTTTAGCTTGAATTGATAGGTACTGGATTTTATTAGAAAGCCTTCTTTCTGATTTAGGTTTGCCAGTTTAAGCATGTATAATTTGTTATTTGATTAATTTGTTCCAAGAGACCCAGCAGCTTTGGTGAAACTAGAGTTTATTTGATGCACAATTGTCTTCACTTATCTAGCATCTGGATATTTGTCTATAACTCAAATGAGTGAAGTACACATCAATGTGGAGCCGCAAGACAAATGCAAAAAGCTGCACTTGTAATATTGCTTGTACGTACTCTAGAATTTAAAGTGTTTGTTAATGCTGTATTTCTAGTAGAGCCATATCAAAAACCTTAACTCCAATAAATTATCTCCAACTGAATAAGAATTCTATCTAAACGAGACAAGAAATGTCATAAAGAATCCTATTCGAAGTAGGAAATTCCACATCAAGATGGATCCTTATTTTCACCAATCATACTGCTGTTGTTACTGTACTAAAGGCTGAAAACTTGTACTGCCTATTTTTTAAAACCTTTTTCCTTGTATTGTGAAGTTCCTCCAATTAATTTGTTAGTTACCCTTAAGTCTTAGGAAGAACTTTTCTGAGTGTTCTGTCTTTTGAGCAATTGGATATAAATTTCTCCTGAAGCCCAAAATTGAGTAATATAAGCAATTTCTAATTTTTATTTTTGTCATGCTTAATGATGCTTGATGTTATGCATTGCAGAACAACTTGGACGAACTGTTCATGCTCATGCATTTCCTTGATGCAGGGAAGGTTAGTGTTTTGCAACATAAGCTTAATCCTTTTTATCATGCTTGAAATGAATGACATGATTATATATGACATTTCCACCTATTTTGATGTCAAAATTCTTTTCAGTTTGGAAATTTAGAAGATTTTCAGGAGGAGTTCAAGGATATCAATCAAGAGGAACAAATTTCTAGGCTTCACAAGATGTTGGCTCCACATCTCCTGAGAAGTATGAACTGAAGCATATTGTGTGTTTGAGTTTGTAGTTCTTTTGTTTTCCTTTTGTTATCACTTATATATTACCAAATTGCCTGTGAGTCCCAAGATGTTTTGTACTACAAGCCTAAAATAATGGCTGTGTTGTCTGGAGAAAATTTCTCCTGTAGTTGCGAAGATGCATTGATGTAGATATTTGCCAGAACCTTAGGGGAATTAGCAACAAGTGAGCTCCTACATCCTATATCATAGCATTTGGTGAGCCTCTAACAAATCTCACATCTGATAAACTTTGCACCATTTTTTAAACTAAAACCTGAATCACCTCTTTCTCCATATCTCATCTTCTTTCCCAATGCAATTTGTACTTGCAAGGAATCCTTGCCTATGGGTGATTTTTTAATTCTGCCTCCATCTAACAACCTCCACTTTTATTAACTTTGTCTGTTGTCTAACTGGTCTATCATGCTTCTGTTCTTCTTGGCTGGGTTTGCATGTGTCAAGCCTCATGTTTTATTGTGGAGGGTATTGCTGCTTTCACTTTATTATCCTTGAAAGCTGCTTTTCTGAAGATCTGTGATCCCCCCCCCCCCGGTTTTACTTGAGCCGTTACTCATTAGATTAGACTATGATTTTGAAAGGCTTTATGTTTACCTTAACATCCTCTTGCTTTGCATCACTTTGTGTTGCAGGAGTGAAGAAAGATGTCATGAAAGATCTACCTCCTAAAAAGGAACTAATTTTGCGGGTTGAATTGAGTAGCAAGCAGAAAGAGTATTACAAAGCAATCTTGACTCGTAATTATCAGATACTAACTCGCAAAGGTGGTGCCCAGGTGAGTCGACACTTGACTCGTATCTAACTTGTCATTATACCATTCTTTAATTTCATCAATATTTGGTTAGAGGATTATCCACCATAAATCTTGCTATTGCTAGATCTCCCTTATAAACGTGGTGATGGAACTACGCAAGCTTTGTTGTCATCCCTTTTTGCTGGAAGGTGTTGAACCAGAAGATAACAATGAGTTTAACAAGTAAGATATAAATTTTACTTGATTGCTATTATTTCTTGTTGGTTGGAATAAAAATTGGGTTTGGTACCCCATATTAATTTGTTTTACAGGATAATCATAGGTGTGCATGTTCTTTTATTTTGACTTTTGAGTACCTTGATCTTGTTTAAAATGTGTTATTTTGAAGAGTATTAGTGCTTGTGTCATTTGAGGTTCCATTATTTAGTTTTTTGCATAGTTGTTAAGGGTGCGGACATGGCACCATCCATGAAAAATGTGATCACCTTCAATATGGTGCACTTGTGGTGCGCCATGGTGCTCTGGCACATGCCATATTGAAGACGGTGTTGTAAATTTTTTTTTTTCCATCACAAAACTTTTTCTTGATGGAGAAAAAATCGTAAAACGTGGAGATTACTTGAGATTTGTTGAATCTTATTTGTCGCCACAAACAAGTCTTAAAACATAATAATCGCTTTCTTCTATTGTGTGATATTGCTGCATTATCTAGGATTTGTTAGTTTTTTATTATTTGATTCAAATGAACCCTAAAATGATTTGCTATTTTTCTTAAGATGTTCTCTTTTTCTATCGATGACTTTTGAATAATGTAGGTGCGCATTATTCTTTTACTCCTCTTTTCCTGTATTTTTTTTCTTCTTGTTCTTTCTTTGTCAATTGAACTTTTATTCTTTTTTTTCTTATTTCTTTTTGTTGTCTTTGTTTTTTCAATAGGCTAGGGTAAGATTTAAATTTTAAAATTTTTTAAAAATTGTAGTGGGTATTGTAGAAAATTCAAATTTCTACGAATTAAATGGTTAAGCTTGCTTAGATTTTGAAAATTTTCAAATTAAATGGCTGAATATTGATAAGATTCTCAATTATTTATTATTAAAATTATAAAATTTTTAATTTTTTGACAAATTTAGTAGTTGGTCATTCACTAATTCTTTGTTATTTTTTCTATTTTGAAGGTAAGAAGTTGAAAATTATTTGCAACTATTACTTAATATATAGAAATTGTTTATATTATATTTTTGTAAAAAAATTATTGGCAATATAAATATATTTCACATATTACGGAATGTCGTGCCAGGGCTCTAAAGAGCCTTTGCACCGTGCAACGCCATTCATCACTGACAACTGTGGTTGTTTGATTGTCTTCTGGTAGAGATTTCTAATATTTTATTTATCTCAGGCAACTGTTGGAGGCATCGGGCAAATTACAACTTTTGGACAAGATGATGGTCAAACTTAAAGAGCAGGGCCACAGAGTTCTGATCTACTCTCAATTTCAGCACATGTTGGACTTATTAGAAGATTACTGTAACTATCGGGTATTAATTAATGACTGGATTTATTTAATTTACTCTAACATATGCCAGAAAATGTATTTTGATTTTTGGATTGATGCTTTACTACATTTTTCAGAAATGGCATTATGAAAGAATTGATGGAAAAGTTGGTGGTGCAGAAAGACAAGTTCGAATAGATAGGTTTAACGTAAAGAATTCATCTAGATTTTGTTTTCTGCTATCTACTAGAGCTGGGGGTTTAGGAATAAACCTTGCTACTGCTGATACAGTAATTATATATGACAGGTAATGCAACTGTTAATATAGCATGACAAATATGTGTACATATAAGTTTATATTGTTGTGGTGTATATATGTTCATTTTTCATATGTTGCTGGAAATATGCTAAATGATGCTGTGAAGTGAAATACATATCTTACAGTTGTGTGAAGATAAACGTGTTTTCTTTCTGCAGTCTACATGTTCCTATGTTATTATTAAAAACGACATTTACAATTTAAGATGCGCTTGAGAAATCTATCACATCTTGTCCTGTGATTGTTTATGAGTGCATAATTTTCCCTTGAAGAGAAGGTTAAAAAGAATTGGAGGATTCTTTGTATTACCTTTTCAGATTGTGTGAACTTCGCTTCTACTTGGTGCAAACTCAAGCCTAGCTGCATAAGAGAGTAGTGTTCTTATGGAGTTCATCCTTTGTCATACAAGGGTGTGTTTGTATGGGAGTTAATTTTTGTAATGGGAAAATTTTTTTGTTCACAATCTTCTCCCCTAAGTGTGGAATGCCTTTTGGCAACTAGTCTCTAGCTTTTATCTTTCCACTGCACCATTGCAAAGGTTTGACTTTACACACTCATTTGCTCCCCACTGTTGTTTCAGCTGGGAAGGCACCAAGTCCCAAGTTATATTACTATGTCTCTTTTAATTCTTATCAAAACAACAAACACTTCAAACGTTATGCTTTTTAAATTCTCTCTCTTTCTCTCTTTTTCTCTCTTTCTTTTAATCTTTTACACAATTTTTGAGAAAAATACACCTAATAATGCACACATAAAAATCAACGTAAACATAACATTTCTTTTGTAAGGCTGTCATGCATTTCACTTTCTTCTTCTTATATTCCATGCCTGCATGTGTGGTTTGTGTTTTCTTTGGGCTTCAGATATGCTATCCCTTTCCATGTTTGTGGATAGCTGTAGAACATTCTAGTTATAAGAAATAAACTAAAAAATTGGAAATTGGGTGCAAGCCCTAAATTTTCAAAGAGCTATAAGAAGATCTGTTTGCATCATTACTATTATCTCCAATGCTAAAATCATCTACAGAAGACAGATAAGTTGTTGGGATGGTGGCACGAGTGAGTAGTCTACTTTTTATTCTTAAATATGTCAGGAAGTTTCTGTTCCCCCTGTTCAGTTTATCGTTGCCCTTGTCTTTAACACTTTACCCGCTTTCCTCGTTTCTTCAACCACTCACATGGTATCTCTGACTTGGCAAATTAGATTTGTGTTTCTTTCTTGCCCTTCTCTTTCCTGTTTTTATTTTAAATATTTTCCTTTTCATTTTTTTTCTGATTGTATTATTTTATTTTTGTAAAATTTTGAAAATAAATATGTAGATAAGCATCTATGTACTACGAATAAGATAAAAAATAACTATGTTTTTTCATTTTGTATTTTCTAAATTTGAGCATACATATCAAGTGCGCCACGTTTACTAGTAAGAAATAATGGGTTGCAAAGTCATCAGTTGTTAAACGTTGTATCCCCCTGTAGAGATTGTGGTATGAGAAGAAAGTTTATAAATAACTGAGGCTCTTGATTTAGTTGTAACATGATTTGGAGCATCAGTATCATTTAACTGATGTCTGCATCAAGTATCTTGTTGTTAAAGAACTATTAGGCATCTTATATTTCAACCCAAGCTCTGGTACAAATTTGAATTTGAAGAAACAAATTTTGTGGGTACAAATCTCAAAATTTGATGCTTTTATTCTTTCTTTGAGAATAAATTTGGGATTTGAACAACTCCAAGAACCTGAAGTTAGATTGACTTAAAGCATTAATTTACTGGCTTTGCACAGTATTTGTGAATCAAACACCAAAAATTGGAAAGCACCACAAAGAACGTCTTAAGTCTTGCCAAGAACGTTATCAATATTCCTTCAACTTTTGGAGAGAATTTGAGGTCTTGGAATTAGCTTCACTTGCCTTCAATTGTGTGTGTCTATCTCACGGAATTCTCTCTTTATTTATAGTGGTGGGGGAGGCATCTTTGCTATATTTACCTGATGACATGGCACAATTTGTTTGGCCTTCATTGTTTTACTTGGCATTTATTTTCTTTAATCATAAGATTTTATTTGACGTGATATTACTTGTCAAAATGCCAATATTTAGTTTCTATTATTTGAGGAGACATGAATAAGTTGCCAAAATGACATTTTTACAATTGGAGACATATCATTGGCCAATAATATTTATATTAAAGTATCAAATATTTAACTATTATTTTAGGAACTATATTTTCTTAAATCTCCAAAATATAAATAGAAAATATTTAATCGATATTCAATTAAAATTTTCAATGTGTCACTATTTAACTGGATACAAATTTTGCTTGTCTACAGATATGTTTGGACTATAGAGAATTCAGCCATTGACTGATGAAATGGTTTACTGATCCTTAGTTTGTGTTTCCATAATTGCATGTGGAAAAGAGAGTGGGAAATACACTCATAATTACAGTTTTGGTCTGTGTTCATATGCTGCAAGGAGGATGAAAGCAACATGCAGAACTGCGAATTCCAACTATCAATAATCTCTAGTTGCTATTTTAGGATATCAGCACTTTTTCCTTGCGTTACATATCTATCAACATATTATTCAGTTATTTGTGTCTTTGGCTTGTGCATTTTGATAATCCATAATAATTGAGCACCCAAAACTTGCAGTGATTGGAATCCTCACGCAGATCTGCAGGCAATGGCAAGGGCTCATCGCCTTGGCCAGACAAATAAGGTTATACTCATTGTAGATCGATCATGTCAAGGAAGACTCACCATTTTCACTGCCAGGTCATCAATGATTTCTGACTCTTTCTTATATACAGGTGATGATTTACAGGCTTGTAACACGAGGAACCATTGAAGAAAGGATGATGCAGATGACTAAGAAGAAAATGGTTTTAGAGCATCTAGTTGTTGGAAGGCTCAAAGCACAAAATATTAATCAGGTGAAAAGTGGTTTAGATTAAAAATCAGTATAACCTACAGTTGCGGAATAAACACTTAGAATCAGATTGAAGTAGGATGGTTAATGTAAATTGGAGCTATTTATTTCCATTAAGCTTTAAGCCCTTTTGTTATGTATTTGGCCTTTATTTGAACAAATCAATATTTCGTGAGAACATACCATAGAAAAGCTTTAATTGAATATGTGTATATGAGAAAAGAATTAATTGTCTTTGTCATATGAAGATTCATTGTTAGTTTCTGAATCCAAAATCTTATCTTCTATATCTGTAATTTGCTTTTATCCCATTCTCTTTTTTCCAAAATTAAATAAGATTTGATATGCTGGTGATATAATAATAAATCTTTTTCTTTCAAAACTACTATGCTAGTGGCTGGTGTGGAAGTAAGATTAATCAATCTACTCTGTTATCATGCACTGGATGGAATTAATAACTGGGACATTTCTAGAATGACACCCTCAAAAAGGTCATCTGCATAGATGTACAGTAGATGGATGTGTGGTGTTATGTTGTATTTCTGTTGCAAGGACAAAGGGATTTGCACTGTTGTCCATAACATGGACATAACAGCTAATTGTAGAGTTGATAGTTCAGGCCTTTCAGTTCATACATGTCGATTTCGACCTATGAATGGAGGAGTTCCCTATACATGCAAAAAAGGGGCAGGGGGTTGGACAAAATGGAAAGCAACATGGAGTCCTTTCCCCTTTAATTTTTGGTCATTGTGCAGAAATGAATTTTATAGCACCAAAATAAATACTCATGAGGGCATTTTATCTAGTAGAGACCTAAATCTAACCTTGTTTTGACAACAGTTTATAATTATAATTCTTATACCGTCCTCCATATGAGTGAATCTTCTTTTCACTTTAGAAATGCATGATCACTTGCTTCTATCGAAGAACGTCTACATTTCGAACTTAGCTTTTGTAAGAAAATATAACATTTTTTTCACATTTTTCACAGACCCAATAGTTTTTTAGTAGAAATGATAGGATGTCTAAAAAAGACAACATTGAAGAGTAGTTATTATTACCATAAGTAATAAACTGAAGTTTAAATTGAATATTTTCCAAATAGTTCCTTTAAAAGATTTATGTTTGGTTTGTGTGTTGATTGATAGGGGAAGGGAAAACTGTAAATTCAATTTGCATCAAATTAAAGAGAGAATTATATAACAAGAAAATCCTGTGAAATTAAAACAAAACCATTATTTAGTTTTACGAAAATTGAGAAATTATATCTAATAAATGCCATTCAACATGGCAGATTTTCGTGAAAAGTCCTTGTTAGCTGTGTATATATAAAATTTATTAAAGATTTCTGTGTCCTCATATTCTCATGTCTTGACTAAATTTTCTTCCCTGTGAAGGCATATCATTCTTTATAGGTCCAGTTTTACCTAGTTTTCTGTTCTCTTGGTATTCTTATGTGTCATTTTTGCCAGCAAATTCGCTTCTGTTTACTTGTAACATTGCCAACTAAGTAAATGGTATCCCTTTTATATATTTGATTTCTATGCAAAATCCGTTCCATTTGAATGGTTTGGTCTCCGAAAGTCTGATTGTATTTAAGAAATCACTGAGGAAATTTATTATATCAGGTTTTGTTGCATATTACTGGTTAAATTCCTATTTATGGTGGATCAATGTATGTATATATATATATATATATTTGTTTTTATTATTATTATTTTTAATGGAGGGTGATTCTCCAGTCTTGCTGCCACCTTCCTTGTGTACACATTGAATATTTTTGGGGAGGATTAGTTGCAAATTAGTTTTATCTGAAGAAGCCAATTTCCTTACTGTACTCCTTTTTCGAAGCTTCTTGTGCTGAGATACATTGATTTGGGTGCAGGAAGAACTAGATGACATCATAAGGTATGGCTCCAAGGAGTTATTTGCTGATGATAATGATGAATCAGTAAAATCTCGTCAAATTCATTATGATGATTCTGCAATTGAGCGGTAAATAATTTTCTTTGAGTTTCCATTGGATTCTGTTCAGTCAGTGTTGTTAGTGTGAACATTAAATGCTCTATATGTAGATTGCTTAATCGTGAACAAGTTGGAGATGAAGAGGCCTCATTGGACGATGAAGAGGAGGATGGGTTTTTAAAAGCCTTTAAGGTTAATAATTTCTTGGATTCAATATATTTGTTATGGCATTCTGTCAGTAATCACTTCAGTATTGATAAAGATAATTTCTCAGGTGTTTTCTGTCCTTTTTGGTGGTTCTTATAAATTGCTCATCTTTAGAATAAATTCCTTTGAAAAATATTATCAATTTGAAATACATGTGTCATACTGTCTGAATCTAATGTGTTGGCCTGTGCTGTTCTGTCACAGTTAGTTCATGAAAGAATCAATTCATTCTGTCCAACTTAATATCAAGGTGGAAAGTTTCCAATTCATTTACAGAAAATGTAGATATTTGGAATGTTAATAAATTCATCAAATATGGGTGCTTATACTTGGATATATTTTTTCCTAAATATGCTGATAATGGCAAAGTTGCCTATGATTGACAGTTTAAAGAAGGATAATGTTGTAAATGCAGTCATCAGATAGCTTCAATTGATGGTATTGTGTGAAATGTTTAGGTCAGATTTTCCCGCATCAGACCAACTTTCATTTATTGAATTGTGGGAGCTTCTTTTGGCAATTTCTATTTATTTCTTGTCCTGGTTATGGATTTTGTTCCTTCTCCTTTCTGTATATGCTATATTCCAACCACCCCAACCCTCTTTTAAGAGGAAGCTGAAGGAATTTAATTCCTCAGGTAGCTAATTTTGAGTATGTAGATGAAGTGGAGTTGGCAGCTGAAGAGGAGACACCTGTGCCACCAGAAGAGACTAGAGTTTCAGTAAACAATTCTGAACGAGCAAGCTACTGGGAAGACCTGTTACGAGATAGATATGAAGTACACAAAATTGAAGAATTTAATGCTATGGGCAAGGGGAAGAGGAGCCGCAAACAGGTATGATTTACAATTCTTGAAATACACAGATTAATGTTTGATTGAAACGCATCACATGTGGTTTAATTCATTCAATTATGATCCATAAGGGGATGGTTTGATTCTTTGCTGTCTTAAAAGCATAAGTAAGCAGGATAATGGATTGGGATAAAGTGTTACTGTAACTTTATTAAATGAAAAGTTCTTTGAACTCAACCAAAAGCTATTCTTTATACCTGAAGTCGAGGAAAGGATTTGGATCCGTAATGTAGGTCTGATGACTTCTTCCAAGGGCCTTGCCAATAGCACCTCCACCTGTCGTACTTAGGGTTTGTGGAAGACCCAAAAGAATTGAAATTTTTTATGCTTGTGTTTTTCTGCTTTATGCTTGCATTTTCCTTGGATTGAAGTTTGATTTGGTTTACTCAAGGTCTATGCAAGCTTTAATATCACTTCTTCTTATGCTTAAATGCTGTAAATTATCTCTTGATAGTTTTGTCATTCTAACCCATACCTCATTTTTCCCTGCACTTAGTTCATTGCTAGAGTTCCAAATCTTCTTATTACTTAGAAGTTCAAGGTCTTGGATTTCACATCTATGGTTCTTATAGAGGGAAAATATCTTTAATAATTCCAACCATAGTTCTTTCTTTGATTGCATTCTATAATACTTAAAATAAATACAGATGTTGTCTGTTGAAGAAGATGACCTTGCTGGTTTGGAAGATGTGAGTTCTGATGGTGAAGATGACAACTATGAAGCTGAGTTAACTGATAACGAGACTGCTTCAACTGGAGCCGTAGCTGTCAGAAGACCTTACAGAAAAAGAGCTCGTGGTATGGGATGAATGGTTATTACTCTTGAGTTGATTGGAATAATGCCATGTAATTGTTTTCCTGTCCATCTTTTTGTCAGCAGACACTTCAGAGAAACTTCCATTAATGGAGGGTGAAGGAAAATATTTTCGGGTTTTGGGATTTAATCAAAACCAGAGGGCTCTTTTTGTCCAAATTTTGATGAGGTTGTATTACTTTAGTCATTAATTTTTGTGTTTAAACCCCATCTCATACCTTATGTTCCCTCTCTATGTGGCTTGTATTCTTTTCTAAAAGAATAATGCAAATAATGCGAATTGCATCTCAGGTTTGGAACTGGGGAATATGATTGGGCAGAGTTCGTTCCACGTCTAAAGCAGAAGACCTTCGACGAGATTAATGAGTATGCTTTTGGTCACTTCTCATTATATTTTGAAATATTTGTTGAATCAATGCATGCATTCGAGTAGCTATGCTAAGCATTCATCTTGATTTTGTGTTCTTTATTAATGAGGGGTTTGCCTGCATATTTCAATCATTTATGGTGAGGTTCAACTCTGTTAAGTACTATATTTCCAAAGCAGACACTTTCATGCTTGGCCATGCTCATGGTGCCTTGGATTTTTTTTATTTGCTTGGTTCTTTCCAACATTCTTTCTCTGGTGTTTTTTTGGCAGTTTCTTTTGTACAAGTGCCACTGGAATTTTGATTTTGTTTGTATAATATTAACAAATTTTTCCTCAATTTTCTCTTTTCTAATTCATGTTTTTGTATGAATTCTATTAACTGCATTGTAATTGTGACCACTTAGATTAAATTATATATGCTGTTTTACATATATGATGCATGAAATGAAGTTTCGCTTTTGCACTGTATACTCTATGAATGACACTTAATTGGAAATCAACACCTTGCATGAATTTTTCTCCCACGTTCAACTTGTGGGAAAGTGTTAGAACCAGTGTTGTTAATGGCGTATGGTGCATTATGGTGCCAAGGCATACTCGAGCCATGGCACGGTGCACAGCGCGGCGCGGCGCGCTATATTGAAATATGGCACAATATTATAACAATAATAAAATAATTTATACTATTAATAAATTTCATAAAATATAATATAATTAAGTTCTATATGCAAAAATTCCTATTGCAAATATCAAATGTTAAGTAAGGCAATGTCAAAAATTTTATAAACTACAACCATAGTCCAATCCATAATTCATAATCCAGAAATATAAAGCAAAATAATATCTGAAATTCTTAATAATCAGAATCATCAAAATCCAAGTCTTCTTCTCCATGCTCCTCATCTTCTTCAAATTCATCTGACTTGTACTCAGCCTCTTCTTCAATATCATTAATATTAAGTTCTTTTTCTTCTTCCTCTTCATTAATCAATTGAAGCAATTGATGAGGTGCATCTGACTTGGATGGAAGAGACTTCTTGATTGTCTTAGAACTTGATGCTCCACCCTTTGTTGTCTTAGCTCGAAAATTATATGCCTCTTCTTCAATTCCTGAAGCTCGAGCTACATCACAAGTCATAATCATGTACAAGAGCAACCTCCTCATCACTTGCCCCGTCAACTTTCCCTAACATCTACTCATTGCTATCATCTATATTGTCCAATGAAATTGGATCAGTGGTAGCTCGTGCATCATATCGGCGTTTCAAAGCCCTATTATATTTGATGTATACTAAGTTATTCAAACGGGCTTGATGCAATCTGTTTCTTTTCTTAGTGTGAAGTTGCATGAATTAATAGAATAATTAGTCATCGAATTTTAAATGAAACTTTATCACATTATAATTAACAATTTGTAATACATACGAAATAAAGTATACTTACTTGCTCAAATACACTCCAATTTCTCTCACAGTCGGATGCACTGCAAGTAAGGCTGAGTATTTTCATTGCAAAACTCTGTAAATTTGGTGTTGAAGATCCAAAAGAAGACCACCGCTCGGCTAGTAAATAAAAAAAGACAACTATTAAACTAAAAAATAAGTAATATACTATGATTGAATAATAAAATCATTCATTTTAAAAATTATTCATTACCTGGTGCTCTTGCACTTCTCTGTCTGATGGCTATATTCATTCCAAACAATCCTTCTGCCTTTTTATACATTGGAATCTCCTCAATAATCTTATCTTGCAAGTGAGAATTGAGCATCAACCTTTCTATGCAATCATACAATCCCTTCATAACTTCCACATCCTTCTCTATATTAGGATTAGCATAGAAAAATTCAGGATTTAAAAAATGTCCAGCTGCATGTAAAGGTCGGTGGAGCTGAATTGACTATCTTCTATCAATTATCTCAAAAACATTCTTGTACTTCTCTTCATTGTTGGCAAAAGAGGCCGTAGTTGCTTCTTTAGCCCTATCCATAGCCTCATATATGTAATCCATTGGTGGTTTATTCTTACCATCCACCAACATCAAAACTTTCACTAAAGGCCCAGCTATCTTCATTGCATAAGCAATAGTATTTCAGAAAGAAGGCATCATCATCACACTAGCTACTGCCTTACCTTGCGCTTCTTTTGCATACTTACTCGTGGCCCATGCCTCTGAAGTGAACATCTTTTGTAAATTAGCCTTCTGAACTTGAAATATTTTCAAAGTAAGAAAGGCGGTGGCAAATCGTGTCTTCGCAAGTCGAATCATATCTATTCCTTTAGTGAATTGTCTCATCATGTTCAACAAAGATGACCTATTGTAAATGGAGCCGTTTACCATGACCGCTCTCTCGTGTGTCTTTTTCACATTTGGGATTTTGAATATATCCTCAAATATCAAATCAATGCAATGTGCAGCGCATGGAGACCAATATAAATGTTTATATTTGGCTTCCAAAAGAGCTCCTGATCATTTAAAAAATAAAAAGTAAGTAATCACATTATAAATAACACTTTGAAACAAATAATTATTAAAATACTTTTACCTGCTGCAACATTGGCACTAGCACTATCTGTTATTATTTGAATAACATCTTGCTCTCCAACACGATCAACAAATCGTGAAATCAACTTATACATTTTGTCTCCAATATGTGCATATGCCGAGGCATCTATAGACTCAATAAATCGGCTCCCTCTTGGACAATTCATTAAAAAGTTTATTAATGTTCTGTTCTTCTTGTCAGTCCATCCATCTATCATCAATGAACATCCATACTTTGCTTGACTCTCTTCGTGACTCTTCAAAATTACATTAGTGTGCTCCAATTCCTTTTGTAAGGAAGTGACTCTCACTTCATGATAAGAGGGTGGTTTCATGCCAGGTCCACATTGTTCAAATGCTTCCACTAGTGGCATAAAGCTATCATAATTAACGGCATTGAAAGGAATGCCAACATCATACATCCAACGCGCAAATTTCTGTGCTGCATATTCCCTCTTAATCTTCATTTCCTCGTCAAATTTAATGTTTTTTCCCTTCTCTGCCTTCATAATCTCGTCAGGCTCTTGTTAAAAGAACATATCTATAGGACCCATCTGTTTTTGTTTCTTTGTTTGGCATTTTGACAAAGAAATAGAAGAATTTGATAGAATGCGCTTTCCCTTTCCGTAATTTAAAGCCACATTTTGCTCCTCTTGTTGCTCTTGCTCTTCAGCCACCATATCAAAATGAAGAATGGCATCCATCAAATTCTTTAAATCCTTCTTTTGTTCCATGAACTTTCTTATTTCCTCTTTTACGTGTTTTGGGCATTTGAGACACACCTTTGTATTTCTAAATCCTCCAACTAAGTGTTGCTTGTGTCTTGTTATCTCTCCTTTGGAAATTTTATCACAAAAAACACATTTCACATCATTTGTGTTTTTGGATCAATTAAAAGTGCATAGCTCCAGGCAGGATCCTTCCGAGCACTTGAAACATCAGAACTAGTTGAAGTCGACATTTTTGCAGGCTGAATCAAAAAAGACATAAAACATGCCATTACTTAACGAAGAACAAAATATAGAAACGGGACAGATATCATGGTCAGATATTCCTCCAAATATAGAAACGGGACAGAGCCAATTTTCAAAACTTAAAAACCATTAACTAAACTGAACTTAAATATCATGTCATCTTCAAACAAATCCATTTATACTATGCAGCCGGACAATT
This sequence comes from Avicennia marina, assembly GCA_019155195.1. Taxonomy (NCBI): domain Eukaryota; kingdom Viridiplantae; phylum Streptophyta; class Magnoliopsida; order Lamiales; family Acanthaceae; genus Avicennia; species Avicennia marina. The sequence continues at coordinate 22,832,555 of CM032753.1, read as the reverse complement.
TTTAGATTGCAAACCTATAATCAATCAGCTGCCAGCAGTGGAAGAGAGGAATAACTGCGAAACCCAAAGCCAAACGCAGCGCTAGAACGGAGCGAGACGCGGCGGCAGAACAGAACAGAGCCAGACGTGGCGGAACAGAGCCGACAAAATCAGATGTAGCGCAAGTGCAAAACCTAGAGCTAAGCGTAGCGGTGGAGCACAGCCAGATGCAGCTGAACAAAGCCAGTAAACCAACAACGACAAAATCCAGACGCAGCCGTAGTGGGGTAACAAAGCCAGATGCAATGGAAATGCGAAGCCCAGAGCTCGACGCGGCGAAACAGAGCCAGAGGTGGCGGAACACAGCCGACGAAATCAGATGCAGCAAAACCAGATGCAATAGCAGAGTTGTTAGGGCTGATGTTCGACACCAGATATGAATTGTTCAAAGAAAACTTTTTTTTTTAAAATAAAGCGTGTATTATAATACACATTTTTGTCTGGCGTAGAGGCGCGCTAGCGCTGCGGTCCTGCCTCAGGCACGCCAGATTGAAGCGCAAGCCATTTTCTGGTAATGGCGCTATCAGCGCGCCATTGGCGCCATACGCCATGGTGCGCGCCACTGCACGCCTTTTACAACACTGGTTAGAACCAAATTATATTTTATTTGGTGAAATTATATCTTTGATGTGGGTTTGGTTGCAAGTGTGCAGCGATCGTACCAAGTAATATAGAGCGAGGAAGGGAATTGTTGTATCCTCAAGGAGTGAGGAGTGTTTATTACTGTAATAATCAGTGTTTTAGTTAAGCAAATTAAGACAAGAACAATTTGGTTATCCTTAGTTAATGAAAGAATTTCACTGCAAGATTGAAATCGAGGTAGAAAAAGAATTAAGTCGTGCGAACATTATAGGTTTTTTTGTTTCACAAAGTTCATGACTCGTTTAATTATGACAATCATTAAATTTAATTGCTCGGTTTATGGTTACCCATTTCTTTAGTTCTTAATACACCCTCTTGTTGGAATTGTGTTAGTATGTTGGTGCTTGGTAAATTTCTTCTAATTTTCTCTCACTTGCTAAAATTCCCTTAGGGTGCATTGGATTGATGGATTTCAAATTCTTCATTACGATACTTGTTTGGATGACAAGAAAATTCAAATCTTTAAATTCTCTTTTTGAAATGTATTTTTTGTAGTTTGGGTGGATTAGAAATTCCTTTTATTTGTAGTCGTTTGAAATCATTTCTTCATATAAATTCTCCAAATCCAAATCCACCCATCCAAATAGTACCTTAGTAATTTTTATAGATTTAAGTTGATGCTTGGACGGTGCTCAAGAAAGCTGTAGGCGACAATGTTTAATTCCATGCAATTCCTTGGTGAACATGGTGGCACATTCTCAATTTCATTAGATGCAAAATTGGTCACCAATCTCTCTTCTCATTGGAGTGGCGTTTGAGTGAAGTAGAGGTGCCAACACACTGAATTTGGCGTGGCGCGTATGGTGGCACTTGAGTAAACGCTTTGGCAAAACATGTTGATAACTTCTAGCAAGTCTGCTTCTATTGCACACAACTTTCTTGTCTAATATTCGGTTGACTTGTCATTTAAACCATTGGATAGCCAACTAAATTATCTATCGACTCATTAAATTTCACCTTATTTGGCCATGTATTTTAGTATTTGCATTCTTTGTGATTACCTTTGTTTGGGACACTTACCTGAACTCCAATCTTTTCCTTTGCCGATTATGCTTGGCTAAGGCAAGGCTACAGACAACAATTCTTCATAAAAGCTCATCAAGTCTAGCTTGCAACAATACCTTCAAAGTATGCCTCAATTGCAAAGACATAATTGACTTAAATAATTATTTCAAAGTATAGAAATTCATCAGTTTTGCTCATCATCTTTGTAAAACATAATCAACACAATTTTAGCCCAACATATGCCAAAAACTCAAGGAAAGGAAATAGCCAAACTCTACTATAAGATTGGGCTTAGAATTAGATAACACTGTTTTCTGGTAATTATCAATCATATCCGTAAGATTAAGTATATTGGATATATAACGAATAAACTAACTTGTTTCCATCGCTATTCTTTATGTCTCACCTACGTGGTTATTACAATGTTACATCAAGAAAGACTAAAACATGATTTAGTTTTCTGGGCATTTATTTGTGAATTTAGGACTAATGGATGGTCAACATTATATTGCTGTGTTGTATTGTCTATCTTCGCTTTCCTCAATCTACTCATCAAATTTAATATGGTAACCAAGTAGGTTTGGATCCTAGACCTGTTTTGCTTTTGCTATGCCTCCTATAACTTCGTAATTGATGTTGAAGCTTATCTAACTGCTTGTCATGCTTGTCTATTATGACCTGCCTAGCTTGCACTCCTATTTTTCACGAATGACACGTCTATCTTCTGAAAATTAAGTACTAGCATGATTTATTCATGTTTGCTTGTCATGAAGAATGATCTCTGTTGATCTGCTGAACTTTACTTGTGTACCTCTGCTATCTGCTTAATTTCAATATTCGAAGTTGTACACTTTAAAATACTCATGTTCAACTCCAGGGGACTGTTGAGAAACAAGTTAGATTTGATAGGATTTGATTAGACGAAGTCATATCTGTAAAATTGAGCATAAATGATATGATATAATTATATAAATTCATTTACATTATTAGACTTTAAGTCTGGCATTTAAATAGGAGCTTTATTTAATATAACATTGAGAGAGAATAATATATGATTTAGTATATTTGAACATTTATTCGTGAATTATAGCCTATTGGCTGGACCCCGTTATATACTCGTACTTCGTTGTCCCTTTACACTTTCTCTATCTTTTCATTAAATTTAATAATATATTTAGTACATATTTAAAGAAGTCTTTTCGAATTTTGATTTGGTGGGCTCCAATCATAGTTGTGGTTGAGCCACTGCTTGTAGAATGGGCAACTTGGAAGCTTGGTAAAATTTTGCATTCGGCTAAAGCACAGTTATTCCAACATGAAAGGCTTGGTAATTACCAAAAGTCTGGCATTGTATGCTAATAATTTATTCCTTGCAGCCAAACATAGCTTAATTACGTTCTAAAGTTGGCCATATGTGCATTGATTAGTAGCATTATATGTTATGCAGGTATGGAGCACTTTTCTTGAAGCACATATGTGAGGAAATAACCGACTCCCCTACGTTTTCAGGCAAATCTCCTCAGATGATCTTTTCCTGTACCTTGAATTTCTTCGTTGAAAACCATATTAAATGTGATGTAATTCTGGTTGGCTGCAGATGGTGTACCCAAAGAGGGACTAAGAATAGAGGACGTACTTGTCAGGATAGGAACACTATCTCTTATTAGGGACAAAGTATGTGCTACATTATGGAGAACAAATATTATGCCTCAAATCTTATTACTCATTATTGCCTTGAAATCTGTGTTTCTGTTGTATTTCTGTGATAATTTGAGCCTCTCGCTCTATTTGTCTAGTTTCATTGAATATGAAGGCGAACATTTCTGTCATCAACTGCTGGAACTTGTGAATGCATGTTGCTATTTGGATGCATGTCTGACGTGAATTTTTAATAAGAAATTTTTACCAGATTAAGTCTCCCTCATTTTTGTTGAGACTGTACATCATTTAAGCTGGTGAACTTGAAGCCTGTGATTAGCAATCTGAAATTAAAGTCTATTGGAAAGTATGTTCCTTGCAGGCAAAATATGAGTTAGTTATTCAGACCATAAGTGAGTTCCTATAATTGTCAAGTACTTCGTGCAAAAAATTCTCCCGGTGGCTGGATCACCTTTTTTTTTTTTTCAACTTTCTTGGGGGCAATAGTGGAAGATTATGAAATGCAGTCAGATTTATAGAAAACAGCTTGCAAACTGCAATGCATGATGATGTTTCAGGAACAATGTCTATGAGAAATAAGAGCGCACTTCCATGTTACATTTAACTGGTATTTTCACATATGCTTCTTGAAGCAAGTTTCATCTGGATTTAACCACCCTGTGTAACAGGCAAACACATTTATATTTCTTTGATGTGGCTCTTACGTGCTTTTGTCTATACATACTTTTATGGGACTCATATCTTGATGATAACTTATTATCTCATATAATTTATACACACTGGATTTTTGTCTATACAGACTTTTATGGGACTCATATCTTGATGATAACTTATTTTCTCATATAATTTATACACAGTGGATTACGTAGCATCTTCTTCAAAGCCTTGTGTTAATTGTTGCTTTCATGTTATTTTCAATTTCTATTTGAAAAAACTTCTTTGGGTTGACAGGTGAAAGCTTTATCAGAGGGCTCTATACTTTTCGCAGATGATATTATATCCCGCTACCCAGGACTGAAAGGAGGGAGAATTTGGAAGGAGCACCATGATCAGTTGTTGCTGCGAGCAGTAATGAAGTATTTCTCATTTGCCTTGTTTTCAGTTTGTCGATTTGAAGTTTCGTGGCCAAGGATAAATAAAGATAATGATATCAACATAGAGTCTTGTAACACGGAAGCAGAGATGTTAGAGATCAAATGAACTAAAAAGAATGAAATTGACCAATAATAAAATGAGAGTGACTGAACTTCAATGCAAAAGGTTCTCATAACCTAGGTTCTTTAAATATTGTGATTGAAGCCGGCTTCACATCACTTTTTGATCAAATGAGCCACTCTGTTTCTTTGCCACATAAATTTGTGTATTGTAATTTAATATGCTTTCCTCTGTCTTACATGAAGACATGGTTATGGAAGATGGCAAGCAATTGTTGATGACAAGGACTTGAGAATCCAAGAAGTGATCTGTCAAGAGCTGAACCTTCCTCTTATCAGTACGCCTGTCCCAGGAGCTCAAACACATGCTTATACTCCAGGAACTTCTCAAACACCAACAAATGCCCCGGGAACATCTCAAGCACAATCTCATCCCTCAGGGATGCATCAGGCACGAGGATCTGGTTGTGGAGTTTCTCAAACCCATATTCCTACTCCAGGAGTTTCTCAATTACAAAATGACAAGAACTCAGAACATGTTGAAGAACCTGGAAATCAGGCAAAGGAAACAACTGCTGATGTTGCACATGGAGCTGGTGATACTACAGCCCGAACACAACTATTTCAGGATCAATCTATGCTGTATCATTTTAGGGAGATGCAGAGAAGGCAAGTGGAGTTTATTAAAAAAAGGGTGCTGCTTTTGGAGAAAGGACTTAATGCAGAACTGCAGAAAGAATATTTTGTAAGTCTTTTTAAACAACCCAGTAATGAGGCAGAAGCAATTGAAAATTGTTTAAATTTAACTTTGCATTGCTTAATAAAATCTTTTATTGGGTCTTAGTTATTTGAGATGTGTGCTTTAATTGATAAAATCCTTTTGCTTTATTATTGAAAGCCAATATATATATATATATTGCGGGTTACCTATTTTACTTTTCTGAACAAGAACATTTTCTCAGGCTGATGAGAAAATGAACGAAATTCCAGATTATGAGACGGGGCACAAGGTAACAGATGTGAAAAATCCAAGTCCTGATGCATCTGATGTCCAAAAGATTGATCAGTTGCCTCAAGTTGAAATAATTTGTAAGTACCTTCATGTGCTTCTGTAAGTTTCTCTGGAATATCCCACCACACCTGTCATATTAAGTAGGCTATGATTAGTTTTCCTGGAAAATTCTGTTCAAGAATGAGGATTTTTGTATCTTAAGCAACCAGCTCAGGGTTTTGGCTTGACTTCAATGTTTTTTAAAAACTGGTTATGTTGAATATTTAGATTTGGAAGGTTTACTTCTAGAAATTTAAGAACTAAGACCAAGACTGTAACCTATATTTGTCTCCTCCTAATGCAGCCCCAGAAGATATTTTGGCATTTGCGTGTGATAAAAACTCAGATCGCTTAGACATGGCCAGGCTCTATAATGAGGTAATCTACTGACAAAATTGAACTTGCTAAAATTATATTTGCTGGTATATTATTTTGCATATAAGTTGGAGCAAGCTTGTCCAATTAGGTGCATGTATGTGTGGAGATGGAGATGATAATTTGGTTTCCGTCTTTACAGATGAGCAGGATTATCAAAGACAACACACAAGATTCAGCTGAAGCTCAAAACAGACCTGCAAATTTGAATTTGAGAAAAAATCTTGGTGCCCTTGAAGAATTTGATCAAGAGATGAACCAAATACTTGTGCCTGTGCAGCTGAGTGCTTCACTGGAAAAAAATTCTAAAGAGAATCAGAAGGCAGAAGTTGAATGTTTGACTACACACCTTGGAGATAACAGCATGCTTGGAGTTGAGACTATGGACACAGATATTCCAAATAAAAGTAGTCAGGCGGAACCAGATCCTGATAGAGGAATGTGCAACTTCCCTGCTAATATTACTGCTGATAAATCTTTTTCAAATGGAACTTTTGAAACGGAAATGCAGGAAAAGCGGGGGGGAAATTCTGAAAATTCTGCCACGGAGCCTGAGGTGGTCATCATGGAATAGTTTGAGTTTGACTCCATAATGTTGTAGAAGAATCTATGGCTGTAGCATTATGGCTACAACTTGAACGTGCGGGTAAACTAATGAACCACTTTATGTGTGATGTTTGTTTTTGTACGCATGGGGAATCATATATTCCTGGCTTACATTTGATTAAACAGCTGTTTGGTTTCCTCCTCAAGTACGTACTTTTGGACTCCTAATAACTTGCCTCCTGTGTCCTGAGGAAGGAATAGGTTATACTTGTGGCTTATCTTCTCTCCATGGATACCAGTATCTTGATTCTGATAGGTCCTTGGAAGTGTGTGAGTGTGTGTGCGTGTGCATTTGAAAATTGATTGATATGTTGACTAGGCCACGACATAGTCGAGTAGTTGGATTGGTTGTAGGTCCAGCTGATCAATGACTAGCGAGAATGTCCTCCAGCTTTCGTAAAAATTGGGCAGTTAATAAGTTTTTGTTTGGGGCAGGAAATTTTCTTATTTTTCATCCTTTTGATCAGTTTCCTTTTTCTCCATCTTTCATCCCATCTGTGTCAAGTTCGTTTATTGTTTTTTATTCTTTGTCCTGGGTACAAATTGAAATGAAATACGCAGGCGACTGGGTATGTGAATGCAAATAGCTACACCCTCCAAGTTTTTGATGTGAAGGACCAGAGCCCCGTTCGTTGGGGCAAAACTCGTGGGCGAGCCGCACCAACGACAGTAGACTACAAGATGGATACAAAACTAATTATTCAGGCGGAAGATCCCATGTCGCAATGTAGCACATTCGATGTATAAATACATTTGCGCACTAGAGATCAGAATCAGGATTTTTCTCAGGGTGGCTAGCAGCGTTATACTTCTATTCTTGTAAAAGTTAATAGGGTTTAGTAATTACATTATGCAAAATTGCACTTATTTTCAGTTCTTTTATTTTTTCTATCATATTTTTATCTTTTCTCTTATAACTAATTGTTTTAATTTATGTTTTCTTTCAAATTCTTTAGGTATTCCTATATTTTCTTTTATAAATATTTTTAGTATTTTTAATTAAATAATTTTATTTATATTATTTAAAATTTACACAGACGCATGATGTGCTACTTTTGTCAGTGTATATATGCATACACGCACTATATTATTAAATGTTTAAGTTTGTTTTGGTAGTTTAAAGTAAAATTATACATTTACTTTTTTTAGTTCACATTGTAAAATAAAACATTTACTTTTATTTCAAAATATTTTGTTCTTTTTTAGCACATCTCCCTGTTTAATTTATATATTTTTGTGTTGTGTTTGTAAAATTTTCACTTCCAATTTCTTTTCATCTTTCTTTATTTTTTTATTTTAAATAATTTTTATTATTTAAAATGTAATAACTTTATCATTTATAAATAATTTTATGTACAAGTAGTGTGTGTGTGTGTGTGTGTAGGGCTTTGTTAACCCCTATTGATGGTTTTAACCAAATTTTTTAATTTCAAAAATTTGTATTTTCTTAAACTTATTTAATTATTTAATTATATTATCATAACTTGCCATTTAATTGTTCGATATCAAAATTCATAAAAGTTTAACATGTTCTACAAATCGTGAAATTATATGTTGAAATTTAAACTAAAATGTTTTATAATTATTGATAATATAATTTATTTTTAATTATTTAATATATTTTGATAACTTTTCATCTAATTCTTAAATATTGCAAATTGTGTAACTCAATATTTAAAATATCCTATAAACTGATAAATTATATATTCAAATATTTCAATAAATATATTATATAATGATTAATCATATAAAGTCTTTTGTTCTTAAACTTTAGTAAAACTATTTTCAACACATTAAATAGAAAACGTTTCGTAAACAAAAAAAATTATGTTTTACTTATGTTTGTTAGATTCTCCTTATGATGTATATTCCCTCACTCAATGCATTTCGTAATTATTTCAATTGTGTTGTTACTTTTGTTAATTATATATTAACAATTCTTAATTTATGATTAATACATTTTAATAACCAGCAAAATACATACAATAAATTAGTGAAATATGTCACCAAAATCAAAGAATGATTGTTAATATAATTTTTATACTTAAATTAGAGAACAATTACTTTTCACTCTTGGAAAAATAAAAATGCTAAAAGTTATTTCATATGAATTTATGTTTTGAATTTGTAATAAAAAAATTTGACTTGACAAATCTTTTGATATTTTACTAGTAAGGTTTTTGTGTAGATTATAAAATATTTATTTCATAAAATTTATTTTTTAAAAATCGGTATGTAGTTAAAATGTAGTTTATAACTTTTAAATTGGTTCGCATGTGCTTGTCATCACCTATTATGCTTTAATATCTATTTGCTACTTTTAAGTAATATTTTATTCTTATAATATTAATCTTAGCATGTTATATTTGTTCCGTTTATATCGTGCTTATCAGAGTATATTTCTAATATAATATAATTAATAACCTAAATGCTATCCTTTTTTAACATGTCGATTTTCTCTTTTGCACAACATTTGGATTTTCTATTTCTAAAAATATTTATATTTTTAAAATGATATTTTTATTGATCTATTGACAATTTTTGTTAAATAATATATTTTATTTTTACAACTCAAAAGTTTATGTCAACAATGTTTTATTCAAATAATTAAATTTTAAAATAAAATAATATTCTATACAAAATTTAAATAATAAAAGTTTATGTTAACATTTTTAATGGTACAGATAGTCAAAATTTTGCTCATTTTAAATATTTTATAGCATGTTAATATTTTATAAATGCAATAAATATATTATACACACACTCATATTTATAAAATATTCTCATTTTATTTTAATTTTAGCTCGTTTTTTTAACTTTGTGTATATATATTGCTGTCAATTTTATGGCTTGTGATATTATTTAACAAATGTTTATATTTATAAATTTTCTATTGATTAATTCATTTTTCCATTTATCCTCTAATGAATTTATTCTTTGCTTTAGATATATGTCATGAAGTTATAGTTCAATTATCTCTATTTAATTATGCACCTTTTTATATATTATACATAATTTATAATCGACGCACACGTCGCAAAAGACGCATTTATCTGTATACTAATACAAGAATAGAGGTGTGTGTGTGTGTGTGTGTGTGTATTTCTCCTTGTTGGTTGGAGGATTAATGTGAGAATGATGGAATTGGACGCAACCGACGGACAGTAGCAGTAGTTGACAATTCGCTGAAAACATCAATCGCTTCCTTCGTTTACACGACTCTCGCTTCCGCAATCAGCATCCCGTTACATCGCTAACAATGTTTATTCTGGGCACCGAAATTCTACATATTTTACTTCCAATTAATTGATAATCCACGCACAAATCCCTCTTGCCAAGTAGAGATTTGGATCGAGGAAATTGGTGAGGGAAGAAGAATGGATACTCATAGCTCTTGGGATTCCTTGCGTAAGAAGGTACGCGGTTTTTTTGTTGGTTTATCTACCGAGGAAAGGCGAATTTTCATGATCCAATATCCATCCGCTTTTGAATATTAGGGTTTTACACAAATGGAATGTCCTAATATGAAAATTCATTCTTTGCTCAAGCCATTTCATTTATATAAGATCTGCCCAGATGAGAATCGCGTCTTTTGCGACGTGTGTGTGTGTGCGTAATCGAAATTCAGTTATTTGTTCTGGATAATGCTGCTTGCTCACGCTTTATCTTCTTCACATCTCGAATGTTAAGATTCAAGTGCATTGTTAGTAATAATATTTGGAATTTGATCCAGAATCAAGTTTTGCACGTGCCTTTTAGTACTATTGGGATTTCGATACTGGAGCAAATTTTGAGTAGGTAGTTTCTATCATAGCGTCTTCATCCATTTTTACAATTCCTTCACTTCCACAAAATTAAAAACTGCGTCTTCGATGCATTTCCTGGAAAATACCAATACTTGTCCTAAAAAATCGTATCCTACAAATTCTTTTTAGTTGTTAAAATATATACAAATTTGCCTGTCTTAATTTATAGTTTGGTTTCCTCTTTATTTTTATTCCAACAATTTTCCTCCCCTTTTGCTTATATCAACTAGGCAAGGAAACTTGAAGCCCAGCTGGATGAGCAGATGCATTTATACCGTAAATTAGTATCTACAAAAATTGATCATTCTAAGGATAATGATGTGGAGTCTGGAATCGAACAACTGTTGAAACAGCTTCAACAAGTAAATGCGCAAATGCAAGCTTGGGTTTCATCTGGAGGATCAGAAATCTTTTCTCATACATTGACTCGACATCAAGAAATTCTTCAGGATCTTACTCAGGTTAATAATATTTTTGGTTACTTGACTATCTTAAGAATATGGATTTAGAATCTACTAATATACGTTTTTGCTCAAGTTTTTGACTTTAGTGATGAAGAAATGTTTCATTTATATGGGTAATAGGTAATATGCATATGGTTTAGCATTAAACTATGAGAATGCTGACCTCTGGAGCAAACTTTCTAAAAGATTATAACTCATAGTCCTGATTCTGAAAATATTAGGTTATGCTCAAACCCAAAAGATGGAAAGCATGATTGAATAAGGCGCAGACAGCGGTGTGGTCCTGTAATTTGCTTGATCAACCTTTTTCATGGCGTTTCGGAGCTGTTTTCATTGCGACTTCTGATTATTAAGAAGTTTTGACCGATTTTTTTGTTTCCAGCATATTTTAAAGCATAAGGGAATTTTTAGCATTATCCCCTTTTGAATGGAAAACTTTTACTGTCAGTTTACTTGTAAAAAGGGATTCCTGATGTTGCTTAATATCCATACTATATTATAATGGCAATAAGGATTTTTTGCTACACAAAGTGAATTTACACAATTAACCTTATTTAAAAAAATTTTATTCTTTTTATCATTTCCTTTTTTCTCTTTTCATCAAACTTAAAATTTGTATTTATGTTCTCTCTCATATTGTTGTTTCTTCATTTTCTTATTTTAAATTTTTTTGCTAAATCCGAAATAAACAATTTTTTTATTTTAATTTCTTAATTTTTTTTTCTTTTTCTTCTAACTTAATATTTTTACTTTTATTTTCTCTCAAATTTATCTTTTTTCAAATTCTTTTGATATTTCTTTATTGTATTATTTTAAATATTTTTATATGTTTTAATATCAAATAATTTAATTTTTATTAATTAAAATACAAAGAATTTATAATTTATAAACAAATTTGGACACACATTGAGTGTGCAACTTGTACTAATATAGTGACAAGTGCAATTTTTGGGTTTTAGGAATTTAATCAACTCCATTCCAGCCACAGAGCCAGGAAAGAGCATGCATCACTGCTTGAGGATTTTGGGGAGTTCGATCACACAAGATTAGACCTCGAAGATGGTGATTCCTATGAACAAACACTGCTCAAGGAGCGTGCTTCCCTGCAAAGAAGTTCTGGCCAGGTAACAGGTTATCTGGTTTAGGTCATATTGGAGTATTGTTCAATGACACTTTAATTAATAGATTTGAATCTCAGGCATGACTTAAGAAATCAGGTGGCTATATATCTTGCTTTGAGATCTGCAATGAAACAGCAGGACTTTAGAGTGTTCAAACATGTGGGAATATTATTTCACTTGGGAAAATAAATGAATTGTCTTGAGAGATGGTAGTTTTTAGCCAGACGGAAAAGGAGGTAATATTTGACGGCAAAAGATAGTGCTAGATTTTATTGGGATGTGGATTTCTTGCCAGATGGCACTATTATATTGCATTGGCAGACAATGTGTTTAATATGTGTAAATTGAAGGCTAAAGTACCATACTTTTAGAGGTCGATGTGCTAAAATGTTGAAATTTGAGACTTGGAAGGGTGAAGTGTCATTTACCCATGCTGTAGTATTCTAGATGAAACGTTAACCAAATTATCTATAGTTGTGGTATAGATCATTTTCTATTTTCGATCTTGTTCTGTATGTTTGTACTCAACTGTTTGTATTCCTGTAGATGGATTCTGTGATATCACAAGGACAAGAGACCTTAAAGACTCTTGTGTTCCAACGTTCGACATTTGGGGGCATCAACTCAAAACTTAGTAATATTGGCAGCCGTATACCTAGGGTGAGGAAATTAATTGCATGTATAGTTTAAACGACAGAACTATAGTGAATTATACATCCGTACCAGTTATGGTGGACTGAGTTGATAATAAATTTCCTTGGTTGCGCCTTTGTACACTTGAAATTTTGCAGGTGAATCAAATTCTCTCAGCAATAAAGAAGAAAAAGTCCATGGACACCATTGTACTCTCCTTAGTTGCATCTGCCTGCACGTTTCTAATTTTAATATACTGGTGGACCAAGTAGGTTGCTATTTTCAGTATATAGCCGTGTGAACTGCAACATTAATCTGGTTGCTTGTTTGGTTTGTATATGCCACAGCGATTATGAATTCATTTCTTGTTTCCTTGCTATTTATGATGAATACTATATAAGCTATGTTTGTTTTCTAATTGGGATGGGAGAGGAAAATTTTGATAATTTGAATATAGATCTTTAGTTTGTAAAATTTGGATAGTTAAGAAAATTATATATATATATATATATATTTAATATGTAATAATAATTTAATGATGGAATAATATATAGATTTATAGAATAATAAACATAAATGTAAATAAAAAAATGATAGAGATATGTGTTGATTGAATTATGAATAAGTATAATAATTAAATAATTATTAGTTAGTTATGAAAGATAAAAAAAAATTGAATTTAAATTTGAATAAAATTTGTACAGTAAAGCATTTGATTTGTAAAATTTTTAAGCAGTAAAATAGGGAAATAAACTTAGCCTTAAAGTTTTGACACTTTAGAAGACAAAGATAGTAAAATAATTTGGTCGACCAGACCCTGTCTTCTGAGCCAAAATGGCAAATCCAGTAGGCAAAGGCATTGGGAGCTATCTAGTTGCTCTAAGCAAATGCCAAGATTGCTAGTGGCCTTGCAGAAAACGTAGATCCAACCTAATTTACTGGATGTAGACAATTGAGTTTCTTGCAGAAGTGTAGCGTGGGAAACTAAGTTCATTAGAATCTCTGTTAAGAGTGGAATCGAGTCGACTTCAAGTAGTAATCTACTCGAGCTCGAGTTGAGTGCACTATAAATATAAATTATTTTTGGTAAAAAAAAAAAAAGAATCAAGTAGTAATCTACTCGAGCTCGAGTTGAGTGCACTATAAGTATAAATTATTTTTGGTAAAAAAAAAAAAAGAATCGAAATCGAGTATCTCTATGAAATATTCGAGCTCGATTTGATTACTATATTGAGTCGAGCTTTGACTGAATTGTTCGATCGAGTTGAGTCGAGTTACTTAGTTGACTAACATCCTTAATCTCTATAGAATCTTGAATATAGTTTTTACTGACGGTCTCGAAAAAGGTAAGTCTTATCATCCATGCAAAGAGAGAGAAGCAAGGCTTTAGAGTTGAATACACAAGGAAAGCGTTGAAAACAAAGGGCTGAAGGGAGAAACGAAATAGCAAAGAATGATGTGTTAAGCAGGAAATAAGCTAAATAGAAAGCAAAGGGTTTGTTTGTTCTGTAATTATAGTGTGTGTTTTTAAATATTTTTATCTAAAAAATTATATAAAAATTAAAAAAAAAAAGAGAGAAAAATTATAATAATTAAATATATATTTTTGAAGGTAGAGTAATTTGAAAACAAACAATCCATTCTAACCTCTACAATTAAAACGGAAAAGGAATACAGAGAGACAAAAAAAAATGATAGGCGTGCAGGCGCAGTGTGATGTGGCAAGGAATTAAAAAGGCGTGCCCAGATATACATGCACAAATCTTCTTATCTAGTCAGATAATCAGAAAAGATAGGTAAATTACACACTTAACTAATCTTAATCTGACTCTCATAATTAGGAAGAAGATTACATCAAATCTTTCCAAAAAAGATAACGTCAAGTCAGCACCATGTAAGCATCATGCAAACAACTACATATTTAATATCTTAATCTGATTCTCATAATTAGTAAGAAGATTACATTATGGTTGGAATCGAGTCGAGTCGAGCTGGACTCGAGTCGATTTTTTACTAGCTCGAGTTCTAATCGAGTTGTCAAGCTTGAGCTCGAGTAAAATTTTGCAACTCGAGCTCGAGCTTATCGAGCCGAGCTCGAGTAAAATTTTACAACTCGAGCTCGAGCTTATCGAGCCGAGTCGAGCTCGAGTTCGAGTTCGAGTTAAATGTTAAATTATGTTTGAAAAATATTTTAAAAAAAAAGTCGAGTTCGAGTATTTTTTTGAAATACTCGATTTCGACTTGATAAGTATATCGAGTCGAGTCGAGCTCGAGTCGAGTTTTGACCGAGTTGCTCGATCGAGTCGAGTCTAGCAACTCGATTGAGTCACACCCCTAGATTACATCAAATCTTTTCAGAAAAGATAACGTCAAGTCAGCACCATATAAACATCATGCGAACAACTACATATTTAAGAGTAAAGAATTTTAAATTTTGAATTTAAATAAATATTTAGTTATATAAAATTTAATGGGATAATGGAAGATGGAAAATAATTAACTTAACCGTGGAGAACAAGGGATTGGGTTGAAGAATGTCGCAAGGGACCCACAATGGGAAGGAGTATTAGACATTTAGAAGAAAAGTGTACAAGGTAAATATAGAGCCATTAGCTAGAATGAATTATAATCATAACAAGATTGATGCAAATGGATAAGAAAGAAAATAATCATAGGAATATCTTATTCAGTATCCCACGATTCTTAAGGTTTTGTTCGTTTTGTAATTAGGATGCATATTTTTAACTGTTTTTATCTTAAAAATTATATAAAAATAAAGAGAGAGAGAGAGAGAGAAATAATAAAAAAAGTAATAATCAAATGTAAGTTTTTAAAGAATGTATAATTGTAAAATAAAGATAGCCGAATGATTTATTACCTTAATCATCCTATTGTACCAAATAATAATAATAATACACCTTTGTCTAAAAAATTTCGTTTGGTGTGTTAAAACCTTGTATAAGCTTAAACAAAACTTTCATTTGCAAATAGTTTATTTCAATAATATTTATGATATTTTACAATTCTTATATTATATATTTGTTATAAATGAATATGCTTTTACCAAAAAAAAAAAGAAGTTTCAGAATTGCATTGCGAAGAAAGACAAAGCACAAAAAAGGGGGAAAAATTCTATTATGCTTCCAAAATGTCATAGAAACTTTTCTTCCAAAATGTCATAAAAACTCTATTATGAATTTCTCTACAATATTATTTTCTCATAATGAAATTTGATGGCCTTCAAAAATTGCTTCATAAGGCCATTAAATCAGGGTCAAACTTGCATTTTTCAACATAAATGTATATTTTGAGATCATTTTTTTCATATCCCATCTTTACAAACCACAACCATCAAAAGCAATATTCTTGCTCCTTTTTAAATATTAAAGTCTAATAGCACAAGTCATTCATATGATATGATTCGTATAAGAAATGCACATCGTTGGTTTATAATGCAATGTAAAATACAACATGCAAAAACTTCAATGAAGAAAACATAGAAATAGTCCCAAGGTATCTATACAAAATTACACAGTATATCATAAAGTTAACAAGTTAAATTAGGACACTGTAATGTTCGTTGGATAAAAATAATCTTATAAGATATTTCAATATGTAATACGAATTATTCAAAATTTAATTTTATATTAAAAGAAAAGGATAAATAAGTATGAAATCCTTTGTATATTCTCAAATTATTTTATGTTTACATTTAATGGGTTTAAAGTGATGTATAATATATATTAGATAAATTAGAAATTGAAGTGCATTCTAATTATGTGAGAAAAACATATTGTAAATAAGTTTTATTGGATAAGATGAAATAACAAAATGTTTCATTATAACTACATTACATATAAAAAATTTAGCTATGATTTAATTAATAAATAAATATGATGAATAAATTTCTAAAAATATAAAGCATGCTTATGAAATACGGGCTTATTGTTGCCTGTGTGAGTGTGTATAATTAAAAGATATAGAATAATTATGCATGCTTAGTTATATTCTTTTTTAAATTTTTAATAATATGAGTGAGGAGATGAAGAAAAAATTTTATATGGAGTTTTGATTCATAAACTTACTACTTCATCTTTTTACTTATTACTTAAGCTAACAGAATAAACTCTAAAATTCTCATATTATTTAAAATAATTTAAAATTAGTTAGTCTTTAGTCAACATTCAAAATTAATATATTTTATAGGTTGAAAATGTATTATATGTTACTACATGTGTGTATCCTATGAATAAATATAATGTGGAATATAATATTGTTATTTTCTAAATTAAATTACTAATTAATTATATATTAGATAGTTGTCTCTAATTCATATTCTAACATTCATGAAAATAAAAAAAAATTACTTCTATACCAAAAATGAAAAGGTTGTAATATATATATATATATATGTATATATATCAAATGACGTTATGAATAATAAATATATCATAATATGGTTACAAGAATTTCATTTAAAATCCATTTTATGAGTGTGGACTTGTTATATATATGGTATTACTTCCTGTCGATTTATGAAAAATATTTTTGTAAAAAGAGACAGCATATCAAAATCTTATTTAGCATCCTTCGTGAAAATTTGTGAATATATTAAACTAAATATACCAAATTGTGAATTTTAGCGTTTTTATGGTTTATATGCCAACTTATATAAATCATAATTATATATAATAGTGACATAGAATACCAAAATCACTCAAAGTTGCTTTGAGATAATTTTGGTGAAATACACTTAACGTGAAAACATTTTACCATAATATTTTCTTTTTGCAAAATCTTACATTTTAGGAAGAATTTTGCTACTTTTTTTTTTCATTTAATGACAAATGTTATGAGTATATTTTAAAGTGGTTTACAGCATATTTAACCATTATTTTGACATGCAATCTTTATGTTAAATCTAAATCAAATCAACCATTAGTTGAATTTATTAATCCTAAAATCAATTTTTGAACTTATAACAAAATGTATTTACAAAAAAAAACTTATAATGAGAGAATCTGTGTGAAAAAATTCTTAAAATTGAGAAAATATTCTTTTAATGCTATCTTTGATAATTCCTTTTTAGGTGAAAAGCATAATATTAATTATGCACTTAGATTGAACTTTATAACACACACACACACATATATTTTAAGTTAAATATATGTAAGATAATTTTGATTTTTCTAAAATGATATATTATTTTAGTTGATATTTTATTATTATCTCAATTTATATTGCATAGTTTTTATATTAGTAATATTAAAAAATAAAGTAATTGTAACAATAGATAAAAAATAATTAAAATTTTAATAGTATAAAAATAAAAAAATAAAGCATAAAAAGTTCTATGAAATTAAAAAAAAAATTAAACTGAAAGCATGAAGATTACTAGGTAAAAGAACCATAACATTCTGAAGTTCTTATCAATATAACTCACTAATTAATTATTTCTCAAGTTTATTTTTGCTTAAATTTTATTCTAAATTTATATTTTTAAAATTTCCATATATATTTTTATGTTTATAAAATATAAATCATCTTTGGAAGGACCTATTTTTTTAATAAATTATAAATTAAATTATTTTTGATATATTACATTAAATATTGTAAGAGTTTGTGAAATTAAATTATGAGGTGTGCATAATATTAATAGAGTACACACACAAATACTATGACAAAAATTATTAAAAATAAGCATTCTAATTAATTCAACTAAAAATGAAAAATAACACATATAATATATGCTAGCAATCAATGTATGACCTATATATATAAATAAAATAATATTATATTTGAAAGGACCTATTTTATTTAATAAATTATAAAAATTTTATTTTATATTTTATATAAAAATATATTTTTATGTTTTATAAAATACAGATCATCTTTGAAAGGACCTATTTTATTTAATTAATTATAAATTAAACTATTTTTAATATATTACATTAAATATTGTAAAAGATTGTTAAATCAAAATATGAGGTATGCGGAATATTAATAAAGTACATATATGTCTGTATTATGACAAAAATATTAAAAATAAGCATTCTAATTAATTCAACTACAAAAGAAAAGAAACAAATTTTAACATTATTGAATCATAAATTAAATTGAAAATTGTTTATTTGATTAACTTACTGGCTATGTTTATTATACTTTGTCGCTACACTTGAAGTAATGTGTATTATATAAGATATACTAGCAATTAAAGTATGATCTATGTCTAAAAAAATAAAAGTTAGTATTAAAGATGAATATAGAAAACTATTCATCATAATTATTCTATATTTCAAAAATTTAATTATAAATGTAAACTATAATTAATAAATAAGATGATGAACAAAATTCTAGAAAATAAGGTGTGCTAATTGAACATTGGCTTATTTTTTCGAAACTATAAAATATTAAAAGAATTATACATGCTTAGTTGGGATATAACTTTCAAGAAGATCAGTGAACAATAAAAATATTGGTTTATAATTGACAATAATAATAAAATAAATAATAATTATATTAAAAGTTAAAATTAAAATTAAGACAATATTTTAATAGACAATTATATTTACCATCTAGCATCGCCGAAATGATTTTAAGGAAAAAGTAGAACAATTGATTGTCCTTACAAATACTAATTAATATATAGAAAATTTGAATAAATTAAATAAATTGATAGTTACATTGATATTTATAAACTAATTTTTAATTATATGCATTTTTTATAGAGTTTATCTTTTAATATGTTCATTTTTTGGCTATTAAATATTTTTAAAATTTATTTTTAAAAATAAAATAAAATAAAATAAATCGTAACAGTTCTTTATGCTAGAGAGTTCTTGACAAATTATTATACTTGAAACTTCGTTAGACATATAGAATGATGGCCATATTTTATAGTATTAAAGCCATGTTTTACTGTATATATATTATGTTATTAAGGCTTCATTCTTCTTAATTACAATCTTTTGGTCTTTTAAAATTTTACTAAATATATTCCTATTGTTTCTAATAATTAACTAATATTAATTAATCTATTATAGTTCTTTAAAATTTGAATAGATAATTAATGACTTTTATTTTTAATCTTTTACTAATTTGTTTTTAATTATCAAGATATCAAAACTATTTCTATTTTCATGCATATTCGAACATATTTAATAATAAAAATAAAAAATGCTATTTTTTAGTATGATTTTTTATGCTTATTCTTTTTAAAAAGGCATAATGTTAACTTTTTGAATTTATATTAAGCTTTAGGTAAAAATAAGTTCAATATTTATATATTATCCATCATTAATTACTATAAAAAAATTATTATCTTAATAAATTAAGTTTTTATTTAAGTGTTGTACACCCATAAAATGTGCACGATGGTTGGTTCATGGTTAGGAGAACAGTACATGTTAATGTCATGGCCTGAATCAAGTACGATTTTGGGCATTCCCAATCGTTGATCTTCCCAGAAAAATGAGGAAGCGATTATTGTAATAAACAGTTGATGCATAAAATCCTATTAACTCTTTATATACACATCACACTCTATCACATTATGAGATAATGACCAAATAGAAAAATTTTCAGTTAATTTTATCTGAAGTTCGAAGAAGTATAAAAGAAGAATGGCCTTTAAAATTCTAAATGTCTCTCCCCTACATTATTAGTTCCACACAAGTATTCCAATTCAAAATCGTCGTACCTCACACGTAGCGGGCCACAAGCACAAGAACAATTTTATCTACTTCACAGGTGAACATATGCAACAAGTCCAAAATAAACCAGTTCCATCTGACTTTCCCGGACAACAGAGACATAAATTGACGGCATCATGGTAGTACAAAAAACTGCACAGGCCACAGAATCTACTATCTTTCAATATAAGATCGGACCTTCTCAAGCCACTGTATAAGCTCAATCCTGTCTTTGTTCATCATATATTCATGCAAAAATTTTGAAAGGCCACTGTTTACCCCCCTTGTCTTCAGGAACTTGTAAAATCCACTCTGGAGCTTGGTGCTCAATTTCCTGCAAGTAACCGGTCAACCAATGCAGTTAACTGCGAGCCTCAATTGATTCAAATCACAAAATCTGTATTAACTCCATGGTTACTATTACACCAGTCGAAATTAACTCCATCATGGTTACTATTATACATCTCAGACAGCTATAAATACGCAGAGCAAAACATTAGACCTCTGTGTGTATACACACATTCGTATCTTTATAATTTATCCTCATATAAATAAAAGTTATTTAAAATGAAAGAACAAAATTCACACTATTGTCTACAACCTAACCTCTGCGTTTTTGTTACCATAATTTTGAAAATATGGAGTTCATTACAAAATAAATCCACATAAAAACCAATTCTAATACTATCCTGAGCAAGCAAGTCATTATCACACTAAAAAGAGGGCAGAAGAACCCTAAAACTAATTGAAAGGAGAGAGAGACAACAGCCAAATTCAAGGATATATGGCAACAAGGAGAAGGGCGAGAAACAGCATGCTTCATACTTAATATCTGGACCCAGGTAAAGTTGAACAGGAGGTTCATCAAGCTTGAATGTGTAAACCTTCCGAATTTCCAAAGAATCTGGCAAGGCTGAGCAGACAAACTCCATTATGTCAGTTCCTCCTTCTTTCCATATATCAACTAGCACACTAATGTGCAGTTGCTCAGTTCCTTTGGCATCTGTGTCACCAGATTTTGGAGTAAAGATTAAACCATCAAACATTGTTGCTTCAATCTTAATATTCTCATCCCCTGATGACTTTCCCCTCAACATAATCCACTGCTTGCCAGGTTGATCTTCTACCATAAATCTATCAAAGTTTGTAACAGGCTACAAAAGTGCAGAAAGGAAATAACCAAATTACAATAGGGATAAAGATGAAATCAAGTATCCATATGATTCAGAACTGAGGTTGTCCAAGATTAATGCGAAACACTACCAATTTTAGTCAACTGACAAATAATCCATCACCAAAGTAAAAAGAAAAAGTAAATCAAACGTAATAAAAAATAACTCAGTAGAGAGTCCTTTACGGAATCTTTAAAGGATTTTTGCTAATGTTTTTGCCATTTTGGTTTTGAAAGTTATAAGGTTAAACATTCTGCTAAATATCTCAGAGTTATCAGACAACTGGACATGGTTTGATTGCTCAAATAGTCTTTTGGGGCAACAATGTATGAGAGAAAGAAGAAGAAGAAGATAAAGAAGAAGAAGAAGACTTCCTTACCTGATACTGGTCCAGAAAAGGAAGCTGTAACTTTCACAATTACAGAGCAATTATGAACATATTAACCTGTTGTTTCTTACCCAGACTTTTTAACCAAGATAGACATGCATGAACAACCATCTTGCCTCTACGCCTGCATAGCAGTAATACAAGAGCACTTCCAATAATATCCACGTGCTTCTAATCTCACAGCCAAATTAAGCCATTGAAGGCCAAGTGCTCAAGTTCTTTCAAATCCTCAAACCATATTTATTGACAGTTATGTATAGAGTCATCTACACTCTGGCAAGATGTTTTGCAAATTAAGGCAGGCCTGCCTATGGTGCATGCTTAATCTCTTCCCTACTCCCGATGCAGTCTGCCAACTCAAGCTTCCATTGGGCAAAGCTAAACCATGTGAAGAAAATAAAATCATGTGTAAAAAAATTGTATTTAGAGATCTGAGATTGAGTTATGATGAGGCTGAAAGGGTTAATCAATATGGTGGATGTTACATCAAAAATCGATCAAGGGAGGAAAGTGGATCTCCAATTGGTCAAAGTAAAACTTCAGAAGGCTGAAGATGAAGAATCGGCCATAGCAGAAAGGCTTCTGCTCCACTAGCTTTGCTAGGGAGCTTGAGAGAAAGAAGATAGAGATAACAAGAAAATCCTTGAGGAAAAAATGACCAAACTAAACTATTTCATTCACGCCTGCTGTGACATTCATATACATAGGGAAGGGTAAGTTGCCAACTACTTTAACTACTTGGCTGTTGGTGCCAGACAATCCTGATTAACAAAACCCTCCTGAGGTCAAAGGGAGAAAAGTGGATCTTCAGTTGGTCAAAGCAGAACTCCAGAAAGCTGAGGAAGAAGAATCAGATTTGGTGGAAAGGCTGCTGCTACACTAGCTTTGCTAAGGAGCTCAGGAGAAAGAAGATGGATGGAGATAACAGGAAAAAACTTGAGGAGAAAATGACCAAACTAAACTATTCCATTCATGCTAGCTGTGACATTCATATACAAAGGGGAGGGTAAGTTGATAACTACTTTAACTACTTGGCAGTTGGTGCCAACCAATCCTCATTACCAAAACCTCCTAACTATTGGGCTCTAACTATAGCCAAGAACGCCAGCAAGTGCACATTTCAACAAGATGGCGTTAAGCTAACTAAAACATGTCTCACTCTTTTATAACTTCTCTTATCTGATTTTGCTTGTGACAACAACTTCCTGCCAAGCTTGTTCATGTGCTCAAGAATAAAAGCACAGCAAGATAACCAGTGACATATTAAGGATTGCCCTGACCCTTCAATCAACCTGCGCAACCTGCGCAACCTTCCCAATAAAAGCTGCAGAACATCCATTGCTGTACAACAGCTGAAATAGCATGAGCCCACATGAAGCATTTTGGAGGGAGCTACTCCACTAACCATCTGATCAAAAAAGCCCCACTGTCACACCCTTTACAAAAGAGGCCAAATGAAGACATGAATTAAAGAAATCATTAATCTGAATGACTCTTTCAGAAAATGTCGGGCTTTGATTCTCCAATTCTATGAACATCAAAACCATCATGTTACAGAATCTTCAACATTCTAGTTCTATTGATTGCCATTTTCAATCTTTTAAAAAAGTCATTTTTGCTAGATAATAGATCATTCCTATCCCCCAGCTTTCCTTGGAATACTCACTTCAGGCAGGTCATCTTCTTTTACTTTCATTTCGACATGCAACCTTTCCATTTTAGAAGCCAACCATCTAAAGCTATTTTATTTGCTTCTACATCTTCCTCCAACAGTTTTACAGTACCATTTCTCTCCTTGGTCAGGCAGGCAGCTCTGTTCTATTCATTTCTGAATGATAACTTTATTTTTGTCTTTCCCCATTCCAAGAGCAATACCACTAACTTTGAATTGTACATCCTTGAAATTTTGCATCAAGTCACCCAGCTTCTTGAAATACCAGTTTCCGTAGAGCTAGCTCTTTCCGAAGTCTAATCAACCTGTAGGGAACTTTTTAAATCCTCAGTCTGCTGTAGCTCATGATGTGAAGCAACTTGGTTAACAAAAAAATCCAGCAGTTGATGCCACAATCATTTGGCTCCTACAACAAGCTCACATGTATTGTGGCCAGCCAGATGCACTATCTCAAACCTCCTTAAAGACATTTTCCTATCTAATTGTGCAGCCAAGGATAAAAGAACTTCAAAGCAAGTTCAATATAGAATTGTTCCATAGATCGTTGTGGAGTTAGTTCACCCAGCGTCACTGGGAGCTGTGGTTGATTCTAGAACAAAAGATACATGATCAACTCTAAGTTGAGAAGGCAGTCAATATGTTTAACATTGCATAATCAAGAATCAGAATAGGC
Organism: Avicennia marina; assembly: GCA_019155195.1. Lineage (NCBI taxonomy): Eukaryota > Viridiplantae > Streptophyta > Magnoliopsida > Lamiales > Acanthaceae > Avicennia > Avicennia marina. Next base: position 22,808,404 of record CM032753.1, on the reverse strand, counting down.
ACCATTATCCAATGTTTTCCCTCAGCATTGGCAGCACCTAAACAAGTTGTTTCTAAATTATTTGGAGCATAGAGGGGCCGTCAAACTATAGTTACCAAACTTCAGGAAACCACACGACTAGAAATGATGCATTTTTTTTTCATTTTAGTCAACCAAAACAACCTAATAGCATACAGACAACTGATGATTCAGTGTGCCGCTCTTGCCAATTACATTCCATTTGATTCACAAAATTCTTGATATTTTCAGCAATGATGTGCACCTGGTGCTTCAGCAACTCCAAATTTATTTGTAACTCTTCTAATTGCATGTTTTCTGCCAAGATGGTTGAGCCATGGAGGACAGATGGCTCTGGTATTATTTGTTGAAGAATAAATGAAGGACTCGAACCATTTCATTTATGCATGCTGTGACGCTTATACAGATGAAGAAGGGTAAGCTGCCAGCTACTCTAACGCAGTTGGTGCCAGCCAATCGTCACAAACAAACTCTCCTAACTATCGAGCTCTAACTATCTTGCCAAGAAGGCCAACTAGTACTCACTTCAACAAGATGTTGTTTAACTCCGTTATAACTCCTCTCATTCGGTTTTGCTTGTAACAGAAGATGTAATCATCAATAGAGTTAACACACTGCGGGGGCATTTTGGCCATGTCAATTTAAAAGTGAAAAATAAAGAGCTTGCGCGATTGTAATGGAGGGATTCAACTAGGAAACGAAGAGTCAACCACTATAAAGAAATAAACCGGAACGATCCGTACCTGGTGAGGAGGAGCATAATCACGTTGATATTGGATCTCATTGCGGAGAACCCTGATTAGGTTAGATAGGAAAGGCGAAAAAGAAGAAGAAGAAGAAGAAGAAGAAAAAAATGATGGGTTCGTTCGCATCAGAGGCGCATAGGCATTAGCGGAAGAAATGGATTTGGGAATTAAGGGCGAGGGGAGTGATCTGCGGCGGCCATGTACAAAAAGAGCTCCCCTGCTCATTATTTTCAGGTACTGCAATTATCCTTTCGCCGATGTTGCCCTTGCACCAGACTCCAAGCCTCCTTTAACCGTTCAAACCTTTTGGGGTTGAGTGTTGATGTATTTTGGGGGATGGATCGACGGAGGACGGGTTTACTTTTACAACAAGAAGCGAGTAACAAAATTTTAGAAAGAAATAAGGTGGCGTCTGCTTCGCATTCCATCGAAATCACTACATATGCAAATTATTTATAAACACAACATTTTTATGAATTACAATATATTAACAAATTATTATATTTTATAAAATAAAACTAAATTTTTTATTTTAATATTATAAAATAAAAAATAAATATAAAAAGTTGAAAGAAAAGAAAATATCAAAAAAAATGTTATATACTAATAGATATATATGAAAAAAAAAAGAAAAAATATTCAGTTTAAAGTTCTAATCCATAATTTAATAAAATTAAATAATTTGAAAAAAAAAACATAAAAAATCGATAATAAAGATAAAACAAAGTCAAATGAATAATAGAAAAAAATAACAAATGGAGAACAAAATATATTGGGAGATAGGAGAGAAATAAAAAAAGTTACAAAAATAAAAATAAGAGTGATTTAATAAGTCAAATGAAAGATAGAAAAACATATATATAGAGAGAGAGAACAAAAAACATTGCAAAAGGGAAAAAATAGATATTTTTTTTTAAAAAGGACTAATTTAATAATTTTACATTTAATTAAGTAAATCATCGACATTATCTTTAATTATGTATAGCATATGTATTGCATGTTTATTTGATTGATTTGATTGATGTGATTTAGATGAAATTAATCATATGAGAATTAAGCTTGAGTTTTTTCAAAAAATTTTACTTTATCAAAAATTTAGTGAATCCTAATTTATTAAATTTTTTATTTTAATAGTAATAAATCAAACAATAATTATAAATTTTATTTTAATTTTTAATTTTAAAATCCTCTTACCAAACATCACATATATTGACCGTTTTATTTATCAATCCCAACTGTAGTAAACAAATATTAACATTTGTAAGATTTTTATAAATTATAGTTGTTGTTATTGTGGTTGTTATATCTTAATTTTCTTGAAATATTAATTTTTGGCATTAATTTGGGCGAAGCCATCCGTGATTGGTTAGTCTTTCATCATTTTGTCAACCCATCATTGGACATTGCACTGAAGGAATAAAAAAATAATTCTTGTCTTGTCCGTGTTTTCATATATTTTTTTATTGGATTTTAAAGAAAGTGGGGTACATTGGGCAGGCATATTGCAGAACGGCAGAAGTGTAGTTTAAGATCAAGTCCCATTTAGGGGACAGAGAAAAGTTACGACCCCAACACAATCTCACCAATTTGTCATGTTCACGACAAAATGCCAAGGGACTCATAAACAACCCCTATCAGCGCAGGTGCCCTCGTCATTGTGCTTATCGGAAGCACCAATTTCGGACAAACAAACCACCGGTGTTGACTGCACTTCTACCCAAACTCACTCGCCATCACCCACGCCTCAATACATTGACACAACCCCAGATCTGGTGGTTAGATCCTCTGTCCAGCACCATTACCTGCCTAAATCGGGTTTTGTAGAAATAACACTCCAGCCAATCGCACCTTTTAATAGTCTAACTGCAAAAGATAATTTTGGGAAGGACTAGCCATCAAATTGGCATGTTTTCATTTAAAGGCTTCAACAAAAGTCATGGATTGTGCATGCGCACACACCACTTTAAAAATTAAATGCTATGTTGTGTTACAACTTTTTCTTGGTGTAGAAAATTTTTTGGTTTAATACCTACCTCTTGAACTAGAGTCAGAACATGACTAACAATTAGCTCGTTTCCATGACCAAGGAAGACTTCCCTTGGCCAAACTATCAACAGCCAAATGCGAACACACTATTTTTGATTCATACTGTAACATTATCTAAAAATAGGTCCTTAGATATTATAGCACGTGTTAGTTTTGGTTAGACATTCAAATTTGCATACAGGAGATATCTGGAAATGATGCAATAATGCAGTATTTGATGCTTATCCAAATAAGGGATTCGTGTATATAGCCTGATGATTTGAGTCCTTAATCTCAAAAGAGAAATTGAAGATTCAAATTTAATAAGCTATTAGGTTGGTAAGTGTCAAAAAAAAAAAAAAAAACCTACCAGATGAAGGTTCAAGGGTTCAAGCCCAATTACTGGTGAATGTATGTATGAGTAAAATAAAATAAATTGTATTATATCTTATGCTCCATTATGTACATAAAGACTAAGTGTACATAATTTAGGTTCTAATGTAAATTAAAAAAAGTATATTATTTATTTTGCATGTATTTGTTATATAAAATAGATGGCTGAGACAACATAGATATTATTGTTCTTAATATTTGCAATTTTAAAAGACAAATACATTCATAATCATATTAACTTCCACAAGAAAAAATGTTATAACCAATCTTGTTTAATTGCGAAAATCATGACTAAATAACTAAAAAGGGTGACAAAATTTGGTGCTAAGGCTTCAAATGAAAAAATATATATCTAGAGGCTATCTTTGTTTTCAAACAAGTGATTTTTTATCAAAAATTATGTAAAAATAAAAAAAATAAAATTTCAAAAATATAATAATTTAATATATATTTTTGAATTCTCAAATTGCAAAACCAAAATATATTTTTATTTGAATACCATCTTTCCTTGCCAATCAATTTTTAAAAAACAATGTTTCCCATAATAAAACTTTATACATACATAGCACACACCTTTCTGTTCAATTCCTCGAGATCCTCGAAACAATTTCAGGAAATTGCAATAAAAATGAACCCTCCAATAACGGTTTATTAAAATTTTCAGCATTTATGTATAGATAATTATTTAATCGATCAAGGCCTTAACCAATATTGATAAATTGGGACATTAACTAGCAATGTGCAAAATATAACAAAATGAAAACCATGACAACATCCTATTTCCATAGACAAGCAATTTGACAATGAGGCAAAGCGTTGCATCTTGTGATATTATGTCTATGAAAAATCTCCATTCCCCTGTAGCGCTTTTGTTTTGATGTCAGGCTTCGGTGATTGCAAAACTTATGGGAACCAGAATGTAGTGTTACCAGCGCTAAAGCCACCAACTACATCCAACCGTAACACAGGACCAAGCACAAACCCAGTCGCCAACAAGACCACCAGAAACTACCATGACAAATGTCAAAATAGTTAAAACACAGTAAGAATCCCCATGCCTAACTTAGCATCCAACCCTAAAGAAATTGCAGAATATGTCCCTACTCAGCACAAAACATTAGGGCCGGACACAACAGATACTTTCATATTTTCTGCTTCTTTCCACTCTTAGTTTCACTTTCCCGTGACTTTGTAGTATCAATGGATTTCCCTTTGGCAATTTTTGATGACTTTGCCGAGCCTGTCATTTTTCCCTTTGCCCGATCAGTTTCTTTAGCCTTTGATGAACTGGCCGACTTAGTCATTCTGGTACCACTGCCACCAAGGGTTTTGCCCCTTTGTGGGGTTTTACCTTTAGGCTTGGCAGTCTGGCTGCTCTGTTTTGAGTGTCTTGGAGTTTTGCTAACATCATCTTTACCAGATGCCTTGGCAGAGCCACGTGAATGGTCTTTATTTCTAACAGTATCATCTACAGATCTTCTACTGGGCTTTGAGTTATCATTGGACTCTGATTCTACTTTGTTGTCGTGTTTAGATTTCCCACCAGATTTTGTAGCATTATCTCTTATTAGTTTACTGGCGGAGTGAGATAGTTATTGGTCATTCTTCATATGACCTTAGAGAAAAATGCATATGAAGATCAAGCACAAGAAACAAACCTCTTTGGTGAAACCTCCATCTTCCGACCCTTGGTTGATGTTTCAGAAGTTGTATTCCCTTTCTTCTTCTTTTGCCTGGTTAGAATAAAGTAACTATCAGCAAAACCAGTATATAGAACTCTCAACAGATTACTCTCTTTTACTCTCAAGCCAATTAGATATAAGAGGGATAAAAATGGAACAAATCAAAATGACTACCAATAACCCGTTATAACAGTCTATAAACGCAGCAATGGCTTTTCAGGCTTAGACATTTTTCGTCCTACATCATCCATGTAACTTAAAAAGTAACTAATGAGGGGTGAAAAAAAAAATATCCACAAGATGGGAGGTGTTATCCTGACAAATGAGCAACAGAGAGCTTACTTCTTTATTTAAAAGGGAAAAAAATACGGCATATGATTCCAGCCTTATTCTCAAATCTCAATCATACCCTTGGGGTCTCAGACAACTACCTATAATGCCCAGTTTTAGGACGACTACCACAATAATTACAAACTCGGGATGCCTTCAGAATTAAAGAATAAATTGTTTCCCTCCCATTCAGGGATTCTTAAGCCGAAAGAACAGAGGGACAGGAAAATGAAGATGGTAACTTACATGTCAAACGAAGTAACAGGACTAGAGGATTCACCATTTTGGTCCTATTCAGGAAAAATGTTAGTAACACCATCAAGAAGGGAACGTAGCCTTAATAAGAATTGGCAAGTTACCCCATACCCCGTCTAAAACCAATGCATCACCAACAAATTCCCATCGCTCTCTTCTAAGATTTAGAATTTCTTTATCACCATCAGTATACAGGACCTATTCAAGATAGAAACACACAAGGGATGTATAAGCACAACAAACAGCAGGGAAAAAAACACTGGATCTTACTTCTGCACTCACCTTATGCTTCTTCTTTACAGAATCGAAAGATGCAATTACACCCTCATAAAACCTGCAAATCATTACCAAAAGTAGTAAAACATACATCAATTTTTTATATATATCACCTCACTTTATAATATGGAATGTACAAGAATCACTTACATCCGATCTATGGGCCACCAAACTTTAACTTTAGAACCAACCAAATTCTCACCATACTCTATAGTGTGGGATGCCTGCGGTAAAAAGAATAATTAAACAGAAATTAACGCTATATTAAGGATGCAAATTATCCTAATGCAAATGCAGCCTCTCGTGTTCTGATGTTTGATTCTAAATGAAATTGTCCATTGACTATTTGGAGTAGAAAATCAGATTCATACGTGCATCTAACAGGAAGATGAGCAATGAAATCCAAATTTCTCACCTTACAATCTCACAAGTACATCTTCAACATGAATATACCTCATGCGCTTACCAATTATATAAACAGTAATAGCAACTAACAGCATGATAATGATAAAAACTCCATGAATTGAACTAAAACAAAAGAAGATTCATACCTAGCAACTCCAGCTTTAGTTTCAGATGTATATCAGCCAACAGTAACTGTTAGCCATGCAAGATGCCACACATACAATTAACATAATCATTCAAAACAGCCCAAAGCTACACTTGAATCAAAAGTTTATTTTTGATATAAAAAAAAGATGAACAAATTCTGGTTTTGCAACTATTATTAGAAATTGGGAAGAAAGGAGAAACTAAGTGACATAAAATCAAAGGAGAAGGGTTCAAGAAAACGACAAACATACTGTTTGGCAAATTATCAAAATCCTTGTCAAAATTCATGAAATGAGAATTTCCATTTACAATTTAGTGCCATCTTCGGCAATCGCTCATCCAGCATAGGCTAGAAGTTACAATCATGTGTCCTCATTAATGGTTATTAGATAGTCTATGGTGCAGATGCTTGTGTCGGTAACTCCAAATTTAAGTGGCACTTGAAAGTTTTGGCGAGTGAAAGTTTAGAAGTACAAAAATAGATCATAGTACATACTTTCTCAGTCCCTGGAGTTCGCTTTCTCTTTGAACTCATTATTGTGGCTTCTTCCCGAATCGCTTCATTTTTTCTCGATTTTGAAGGTGACCTTGGTGAAGTCACTGTGTCCTACAAGATAAACCACGAAAGGCAACATAAGATGAAGGAAAGAATACACCAACCAGGTGATGTCACTGAAATCAATTTATATTTCTAGTGGAAAACTGAATTACTTTTCCATGATCTTCTTTTGCAGAAGATTTCAGAACTTCTTTTCCAAAGGTATGTCTCACATGTCTGCTCTTCTTGCCTGGTCCCTCCCTCAACGAGGAAGTATCCAACTTCTTAGCACTAGCACTCCCCAGCATTTCTGTCTGGTCCAGCGATCTTAACACTGAATCACTTGTAATTCTATCATCATTCTTGGATGCAGCCTTGTCAGTTAAAGATTTACCCATATTATTTGTCTCATCAGCTTGGTTTGCCCCCGAGGGGTGCAACTTTGCTTCTGGTGCATGTTCTCCTTCAGACACCGTAGAAGCAGTATCAAAACACACCATCTCTTCTCTGACCAAGTCTTCCTTCCTCTTATCCACATTATCTGTTTTAGATTGGCACTTATCAGCAAGACTGCCACTTTGGATTGGGAGTTGTACATTTACAGCCTCACTCTCAGGTGCTCTTGATGGTGAAAGCTGAATAGTAGTTTCTTTTACTTCATCCATAGATTGGACTGCTTCAACAGTTTTAGCCTCAGTTGCAGAAGTATGAGCATCTTTACCGGGGATATCATGGCTACATAGCACCTGCTGAGCTTCTGTATGCTCCAGTTTGGCATCAGACACAGCATTGTCCATTGATTTGGCACCAAGCTGATGGTTAAAATCAACCACCTCCGAAGAATTTGCATCAATAATAGTCTCCACAGCCCTTGTTCCATGGACACCATTACTCATAATTGACTTAGGAGATCTAGCCACAAAAGGGTCTTCTTTAGAATGTATATCTTCTATAGCATCCATAGCCACCTGCTTAGACAACAATGAGATCCCGCAGAGTCCAAAAATACAAACATTTCCCTGGTTTATCAAAAATGCAGTGGATCACAACTGTAATAAAATTCATCAATGTTAGATGTGATGCTTGCATCATCATCATCATTATTAGTCCTTTTGTTCCCTTTCCCCTGGTTTTTGTTGTCTTATGATATTACTGGTTTCACAAATAAACCCATAAGATAAATACAAGACACTTAAAAATTTGGGAATAACCAAATCAAACTTGCCAGATGTGGAAAACTCAAATGCGTTATAGGACATGATTATAGAAAATGGCCATGCATTCGAATTTTATCCAACAGGACAGAGAAAAGCCATATTAGTTAAAATAAAAGGACAAGTCCGTTAGAAGTTCAAATTGCAACATAGACCTAAAATTCTTATGTCCACCAACCAACACCACTTTCAGGCCACATCATCAGAAGGAATGGTCAACACAACAAACAAGGGAATAAGCAAAGGAATCAATTGTCCTAATCCACATTAATCACCTTCATTAATTTCCAATTGGCACAAACTAAACGATTATACAAAAGCAGTATGCTGGACTTGAGGTGATGCTGCAGAAGTTTTGCAGTTTCTCTGTACAATACATCACTAAGATAATCCAAGCTCTCAATTTAAATAAGCATTAACCAATTACGACACTCTTTTATGATAAAATTTCTAAGAAATTGCATTCCAAAAAACACAAAACGGCAGAAGAAAATAAAGAGAAGAGGATGCATCAGCAAACAGAACTGCCTAGTGTTGCCAAATGCCTACAGCTAGATGGGCAGTTTCTCCATACAAATTAGGCAAATTGTTAGCTTTCCAATAGTAAGTAGATTGGACAAACCAGAAGATTTTCATACATCCTGCAGCTAGTATCACGAAACAAAAGCCCAATACAAAGGATTACCTTGAATGAGAGAATGACATCATAATGAAGGACAGGTAGCACTTTGAATATTTGTATGAGAGAATGACAACTTAAATAAGGCGATTAAGAACTTTAGATTCTAAAAATGTTACTACTTCTTTCATAGTGCACACACCTGGAAGCACATGAAGGAAACAAACAACTTTTTCTAGTCCATATAAATGTTCATGCAGAGAGGAAAATCATGGACCATAAACATTCTAACTCTACAATTCCGGAGTAGGACAATAACCATTACCAAATGATGGACCGAAATCCCATGGTTGTGAGAAGAAACAAAAAGGAAGAGCTTACACAATGATAGAAGTAGACAATCTATTCACACGAAAATTAATTATTGATCAAAACTTCACTAGTTAATTGAACAACCCCTCGGACAATATACAACTATAGCAAGACATGACTGAGCACCAACAGAATATAGGGTAACAACTAGGGAATAACTAACCAAAAATCTGATAAATAGCCATATAACATAAAGCAATCAATTCTAAACAGATGGAAGCTTACCAGCTGGTCATCTAGGATGCTTTCATTACTATGCCCATCCATATCATTGTTCTTGAGGCATACAGAAGCTACAACTTCACTATAGTCATCCAAAGAAGTATTGAAAGATTTAACAACTTGTGTTAAATAGGGTTTAAGCTTGTCTGCTGTATTCTGAATAACTCTCTCAGCCAATTTCTTTGCAACTGGCACAACAGCCTGCCAATGTTCTTTATCAGCAGCACGTAAAACACGATATAAAAAATAGTTTGTAAAAAGTAAACAGGAAATGACCTCGTTGTTCTTTTCCAACACGGCCAAAATTTGATTGAGTAAATTTGCAGAGATATCCTCACTTTCTTCTATAACCAGGGTCATAATTGTCTCCATGGATGCAAAGATGACCTCAGAATGATAATCTCTGAAGGTAGAAAAATATCAGGATATAAACATTAGGGATAAATAAAGCCCCATCTGATGCAACAAAACATAAGAAACTAAAAGTCCTACACGTGAATATCTTAATGCAGAAAGATTTTAATCTGTTTATTAGTATTCATATTAGAATGCATAGAGCTACTGACATCCAAGTGAACTTAACATTCATAGAGATTCTCAGAATTTCGTACCTGACAGTATTCAACATTTACTTTGTCACATCCACTTCCTCAACACTATGTGATTCATAGTTAATCTCAGAGAAAGATAATGCAAAGGGCAGTTTTTGGCATCTCTTACATGGCATTGCTAAAATTCAGACTTAATAAAGCTAAAATTATCTTAATTTAAGTTTTCACACTCGACAATAAGCATATGGTAAACTGCATCAATAGCCAAAATAACTGAATAAAAGCCTTCCATTCTCCAGAAAGGTGATAGATAGTAATCACATAAGTACAACTATAACACAATGCAAAACATAACACAGAGAAGCATGGCAGACACACAGACGTAAAAAACAAAAGGGGTCAATTAACAACAAAAGAAAATATAATGAAGTAAAGCTCAGTGTGTCATTCTCATTCAGTATGAAGCCATTAACGTCTAGAACTTAACAAGTAGAAGAACATGTTTGATAAAATAATAAAAAATAAATAACAATTTCAATATAAGTAAACTATATTGGTAAGGACAATGCATCCAAATGGTGCCGATTTACCAGTACAAAACACCAATTTTTACCTGATACATTTAAAAAAGTGTTGGAACATCTCAACAATCATCTGATCACACTCTAAGTCCAACATAATGACACAGGACCTCACTTTGGCCACGGTTTCAAGTATAGTAGCCCTCTTTTCATATGATCTGCTCGATACATCCGACAAATTCTCAAAGGATGACACAATCAATTGAAAGATATCCTGTACCCAAATGAAGTCTCATGAATGAGGAAGAGGGATGCAATATGTAGAGAGAAAGAGAGAGAGTGTGTTGAAGAAGTCGCCTTCATTTTTTCATCATCATACGGCGCATCTGGTGCAGTAATTCTGGTTATCTCACTGATGCAAGAAGCTACACCCACTCTTACGCCAACATCAGAATGCTTCACAAGCCTTTCCAGGATCAGTGCCTTCATTAGTGGTGAAAGAGCAGCTTGCATGGATTTGGCAGGTGACTGCTCCACTTTTGATAAAAGTTCCTCAATTCGCTTCAACCATATCAAAACAATAGAGGTTATAAAAAACCAAACACCCAGAAAGGGGTAGCACAAAACTTCAACAAATTTTACATAATCATTTTTCTTCATCATCATCATTATACAGACTTAAGAATAAAACATTAATAAAAAAATTATTTAATTTACTTATGTGTGCGCACGCAATAAGTTTCAAAATTTGAAAGAAAGATCAAACTAGCAGTTGTCTGACACTTGAATGATATAGGAGTTCAGAGTTTGCCAAAAAAGTGGATAATGTGAAAAAAAAAATCCTTCTTCCTAGTTTGTTTTCAAAACCTTTCCTCTTCACTTATTTCCCTTTTGAAAAAAGAAATAGAGGGATTTCTCAGTAGCATTGATGAACAACTACCCTCGATAAGTAAATGCAAAAATATTATGAGTGACACTGCCAGTTATCTCTCGCTAATAGCATTAGACAATAATTACAAATGTGCTTTTGAGGCCAGCAAACTCTGCTTTACTGAAACAACAAACAGATATTTTGGTTTTGCATGTAAATGTTACCGTCAAAAAAAATTACATGGTAGGCGACATCTATTGCAGTATCAGAAAAGTGGTCCTAGCAATTTGATAATCTCAAACAAGTTTAGAGCAAAAGGCCACACAATTTTGGCAGGTAGCCACACTTGACAAATTGCAAAAACTTTAGCATTATTCTAACTTTAAATTGAGCAACAAGCCTACCCTGTTTGATTGAACTGGCCACAAGTTATGCCCAATCAATAAAGAAGCATATCCCATCTAAAATCGATCTGAACAAATGCAACTGCTGTTTACAAAAAAAGTGAGTGAATCGTTCAATTTGGCATAGCTGGACCTATTTCAGTTTTCTCAGATGGACATTTACCAATTTCAACAGTTAACAACCTAATGCATCGAGGAAGAAGCAATAATTTCCAAATAGGGACATCCCATTAAACAAAGCAATAATAGCCATAACAATGACAATAATGGCTATTATTTAGTATCCTACCAAAAACCAAACGCTCGCAGAATAATTCTGTTGAGATGCAGCAAACACAGTTAGAGAATTCCTCCGTTTTTTTTTTCTTTTCGAAGATGAGGGCTTACGTCGAGAAGAGGCAGGAGTTCATCGGGCGAAAGGGCAGTCTGACTAAGACTATTCCCAGCTGCGGTAAGCATTTCTTCCAGTTCTTTATCGGAAAGTGGCGGCATCTTTTATTTTGTCTCTCTTCTATCGGGTTTTTCTACGCAAAAAGAACACGGCCAACAACAAAGTAGTTACTCAAATCAACAGCATGTACGCTATAGAATCAACGGTGAAACGCTAGGTGAGGAAGACGGAGAGTAAACGAAACCCTAGAATAACAGGGAAGCCATAAATCAACCAAGATCCGGTTGTGGGACAGGCAGGTCAAGAGCGTTATAAGATTGTAGCTTTTATTGATTCAGATATATACAGCACATGAACACGAAAACGAGAATCCAACTTCCAAGGTCGAAACGATTTCCCCTTTTTGTTTTCCTCCGTAATAATAAAAAATACCTGCAATCAAGCAATGAGATGTTGAAACCAAAATTCAGTGGTAAGATTGAATGTTAAAAGTTTCTTTAAATTCGAATTTGAACTCTAATTCAAAACATTGTCAAACATAATTGTGGTATAAACACCCCTACTATCATTATTTTCAAAATTGGAGTGAATTGGTTGGTTTTTGAGTTTGAAGATCTTGAAAATTGATAATGTCTGGTGAATTAGTCAAAAATTAATATGAAAAAATCTATTAAAATAGGTTAAAAAATCGTTCAAATCAATTGGACTTTAAAAAGTTAAAAATATATAATTTGAGAATTTTTTAAAAAAAAACAACACGGGATTAATTTCAATTTTTTTCCCCAAAATTTCTTACCTCTATAATTTCGCAATATTAATTAGAATATATAATTATTTATTTTAATTTTAATTTTTAATAATTTTTATCTATATATTTTTATAATAAAATTTTTGAAATTTTAATTAGCGTATCTCAAAATTAAAATTGTTGTGTTTACACTTTCAACATTTCCCACCAAACAAAACGTCGTCCACCCACGGAACTATTCTCCAAAACATGGCCATAGAGTACATGCAATGATTGGAACCGCACTGGCATAGTTATACATCTGATTTAATAATATTTTTAATTATAATTTTTCTGATCATGTTTGTTTTCAAAATTTGAAAGATGAAATTGAAAAGGTACAAAAAAATTAATATAGACGAGGATCATGAAATAAATAACACTAGAAGGGAGAGTAAAAAATATTAAGAAATAAATGTATTGTAATAATTCAGGATTGTATAATCAAAAAGTGGTATATATCCTTAATATATAATACTAATGATAGCAGTTTCTCGATGCATGTGTGAAAAAAATTATAACTTGTAAAATTATTCTCGTTGTAGTAAGTTATAGTATAACATAAAATTATTTTAAAATTAAAAATATATGAAATATTTTTAAGAAATAATATAAATATATAAATACGTGTGTGTAAGGAATGAATTAAAAAATATATTATATGTTAAAATGGGATAAAGATATACTAATATAGAATGGAAAGAAGAAGGAAAGTTATAAATTATTGAAATAAAAGTTTCATGGTGAATTAATAACGTGCAACCAAAATAAAACATTAAGTCTCAATGTATAAATATAAATAAAGTATTCAAGTTTAATGTAGAGATGGCAAAATATGGCCTGGTAATGAGCATAATATTTTTGTGGTCAAGAACAAGCAAAATATGTAAAATAAATTTCCATGAATTAATAAATAATGTGGGATGTGAGTAAATAAACATCCTTGACTCTAATTATCCAAACATAATCCATTTTTATGATTGGTTATGTTTGTTGTCAAATTTTTACTTAAAAAACAAACACAATAATTATTACATTTTTTAAATTTTATTTATATCTTTTATTTATTTTTACACGTTTCTTAATAAAAATATATTTAAAAATATACAGCCTTGTATTTGTGCGCAATAAAATGTATTCTGTGTTGATTATGGAGGCTCAGTTGTATTCTTTTATTAAAATTTACATCAGATTTAAGTTAAAAAATCAATAATGTGCAATTCATAGAAATGAATTCTAATAATAAAATTCAATTTAATTAATAGTAAATTGACAAAAAAATGTTAAAAGGGACAAAAGAAATAACTTTTTCAAAAACATTGGCTTAGTGACTAATAAAACAAAGTTATATGACTTATAAATTTCTCTCAGAGATCTAAATTTTTCAATAATGTTTCCTTATTACTGTTGAAAGAGTAGGATGTGGAGTATATCAATTTACAAGACTTGCAATGCTGTTGTCATCGAGTGGGGAAGCAACTGAATCATTTTGAAGTATAACTGCTCCCACTTTGCATCCCAAGTAATGCTTTAAATTTCTTGAATTCTTCAAAAGTTTCAAATTTGGATTTCAATATATAAACCAAACTTGTGCAGAATAATAGATATCTGAAAATTAATGACTTTGACTGATTGACCATGTCTTTGTAAACTAACACAAATCAGCATACACAAGCTCACGTTAATTAGAAGTCCTATGTGATTTTTGAATATGAAATGACCTCCTACTCATTTCTGGCCAACACGTTTCCGGTAAAACTCTAGTTTATCAAAATTTGACAAACCAATAACTATTCTTTTGGACTCATGAATTTCCAATCACTCGTATTCAAATGCCCATGATATAGATGATATATAAACTAGCTTAATTATTCATCCTAACAACCAATGCTTTACTCACGACATTTGAGATATCAAAAGAAAATATTATATTGCGTGTTGAATGAACAATTGTTATAGTCTAACTAACTATTTTGTCATGAAAAACACATGAATTGTTATTAAATGCTATCTCTTTAATTTGTTATCAACCATCCAAAACAAAACATATTTGTCGTTGACACCATTTTGAATCAATGAATGATCCATGTTCAACCTTTTTTCTATAAAATTTGTTAGATTATGCCACATTCTTTATTTAGTTTGTCAATTAGCTTATTTATGCCTTGTTTGTTGTAATATTTACATTAAATTATATTTTTATATTGATGTGATTCATCAAATTGACCTCTAGCTTTACTATCACCACGACATCATAGAAGTCTACCAAGATAAATCTAACTTCACAAGCTAACAAATAACTAGTCATCTCATTAAAAGTATAAATAATCAAGTCTTTAATCTTTTCAACAATAGTAATAACATAGTCAAAGTTTTGTTAAACTCTTTAACACGTCACTCATAATAGTTTCATTGGCTTTGTTTGTTTGTAAATCTTTGTGTGTGTTTTTAAATATTTTTACCTCTAAAATTGTATAAAAATAAAAAAGAGAATAGATAAAAATTAATAATAATAATTAAATATGTATTTTTAGGTAATAGATAATTGTAAAATAAATATAACCATTACCTCCTATTTCACTATAAGCATCTTTGATTGACATTCCCAAACTCCATGGACAACAATTCTCATGTATATTTTTTAATTTCACAACTAAAGCCTTAAAATAACAATGAATAGTTTGCAATTTTTACAACAGTTACCTTTCTATCACTTAAATATCATTACTTCAAAATCTCCCATGCCTATTTGTAGGTAGTAGTTGCTAAAATTTTAAAAAATATTTTATCATTCATTATTAGCATAACAAGCAGTAAACTGTTCATATTTTTTTAAAGATTTTCTTATTGTTGTTGGTTAAGTTCAACACTGTTGGATTCGGCTCTTTACACTTGTTGTTTGTCTAGTTCTACGATTTTTGAAACTTAAATTGAGATTTCATTTTAAAACTTTTAAGATGGTACCTTTTCACTTTTGAAATTTTGAATTAAGGGCTATATTGCTAAGTTGGTTTTGTTTCTTGCCACAACCTACCTCAATCTTAGACCAAAATTTGGCTTTGATGCTATATATGTTGGTAATTGAATGAGAGAATTGTATAGATATATTTAAATTACTTAAAAAATTTGAAGTTTTTACAGTTTAATAAAAAAAATGTTTGTTACAATGTTTTATGTAGTGTTAAGAGAGCAATAGAAAAAAGGAACACAAGCACAAGACATAATTCAATATTGAATACCGATGATCACTAACATATTGTATAAAAAATATAAGAATCATAATATTCACAAATAAAAAGACATAAAAACACATATTTTTTAAAATACATACCATTAATAAATTGATGCTGGTGGATATATAACTAAACTAAAAATGCTTGCTCGTCTTCTCGGATCGAGTCTCGTTGTCCCCATTTGTTTGTCAATTAGCCAATGAATGGCCAATTCCACTTGCCATTATCATCCTCACCACATCATCTGCTATCTATTCTCTCTGTATAGCAGATGTTAGATGTTTTACACTAATATTGTTAAACAAAGTAAATTTAGACCATACATTTTTCAACTTAAGGCAAACTTGTAATTTTTTATTATGAAAATTTATTTTTTCTTTTTGTTTCTTTTACATAATCATACTAAGTCTATTTGCATGTAGACTCTCCTTCTTCTTAATAACGAGATAGATATCCTTTTTTCTTATTACTTTTATGAATAAGTATAAAAATATATTTAAATAAATGCATATTTGTAATAAAATAAATTAAACAACTATTTAGTAATTTTATATTATATATACTTAAGCATACATATAGAGTACAATAAGGATTTTTTTTGGCTACTCTCATTGCATTTACAAAAACAACTCAATTATTTTAATCTATAATATACTTTATAATATTGACAATATAATATGAATGATAACTATTGTTTTTTTCTCAAAATAAAATTATCATACTATCCTTAATTATTGCTTTTTATTTCTTTTACCTAATTTAAAAATATTTGTATTTTTTAAAATTTTCTTTATCATCTATTTTGCTTGCTTTTATCTGTTTTTTCTTTTTATCTTTAAGTTTTTTTCACGTATTATTAATTTTGAATATGTAATTTTATATATGAAAATAATTTTATTTAATTGCTGTGCCAAGACCCTACTTCTTCTTTATCTTATTATATTTTGATCTTTAGATATTCATCCAACTCTACAATCAATAATCAACCGATTAATTCTACTGTCCCGGCCCAGTAAGCTCAATTGCCGGGCCTTTTGTCATTTGGTATTTTCTGGAATCTCCCGGAGTAGACTAAATCGTAAACCCATCCAACGCTGCCTGCTCAAACTCATCTCTGCTGCGTCTCTCCCTTTTCTCTCTCTGTGCCGTCGGCTTTTCAACCCCTGCTTACATGGAGGTGCCGCACTCAACTTCTCCCAACCAGCCCAAATCTCCACAGGAATTGGATGCTTCACAGTCTTCTCCTTCCGCTTCATCTTCTTGTTCCCCAACGCTGGAAGATTTGATGAAGCTACTGAGTGGGAAAACCGACTCTCAACGCCTAGCTGGCCTTCTTTTAGTCACCAAATTCTGCGACAAAAACGATCACCAAGCCATTCTCAATGTCTACCACGCTCTCGGCTCCACTTTCCTCCACCGCCTCTTACTTACTGGCATCTTTCACCCTTACCGCTTTTGGCTTTTTATATTTTCTACACTTATTGTTATCATTTTCAATGACTTAATTTGTATTTATCCTGTCACAGGGATGGGGAAAGGGAGCGGTCGAGGCGATAATGCCAACCGTGAGGCTTACTTGCGCTTTTCCGAGACTGTTCTTGCAGCTTTTGCCAGAGTTCCCCAGATCGCTGCTAGTGATGAAATGGTTTCTAAGGTTCCCCTTATTTTGGAGGTTATGTCGTCGGAGTATGTAGTTCTACTATTCTCTCTCTCTCTCTCTAATTTTTATGTGCTTCTCCTGTCACGTGGTGCTAAATTCTGTGTTTCTGTTCCATTCACAGTAATATTAATTTTTATCGAAAAGTCCGAATTTTCATCCTTTTAGTTCGCCTTATGCTCTTACATCTGTATCCGAGGATGCAAATTGTTCTATCTCTTCGTTGTAATCTGGGGAGACGTTAACTCAAAAAAGATAACGCCATATGGGATAATGTATCTTCCTCAAAGGGCAAACTTGTAAGCTTTAAATCTAAAAAAATTAAGCCTACTAGGAATAATCAAATGAACATGTAACTTTGAAAAGTAAGTAATATATTGGGGAATACAACCACACCAATTCGTTATGTATGGATGATGAGATTCCATTGATACAGAGCCAATTCCAATAGACTTATTGGAGGGTCTCATTGGTGTCATTTAGATGAAAAAAAGACTCTGATTCTTAAGAACCCAACGGGCCTAGAGACTTACTACTATAGTGTATTGAAGTCCTATGCATAGAAAATTTCTATTATGTGGGCCTGCTTAGCTCAGAGGTTAGAGCATCGCATTTGTAATGCGATGGTCATCGGTTCGATTCCAAAAAGAAAAGGTACAAGAAGTTTGTCAAAACAAAAATAGTCTTTATTTTCAGCTTTTTTAGCAAATATTTTCACTCTTGAATTGTCATGTCTTTTCTATTCTTGTAAGAAAGCGCTCTTAGTTCAGTTCGGTAGAACGTGGGTCTCCAAAACCATTGAAGTAACTCCATCCCCAACAGTCCAAAGATGAAAATTTTTGTAATATTCTGAACCGTTCATGAACATCACAGCAAAAATGATTAAAACGTTTATAGCTCCCACATAAATATATTCTTCTAAAGGTATGAGTTAATTGATTTTAATTTGATTGGGCCTTGTGTCATGACTTGCAGTCTTGCAGTATGGAAATTTGTAATGATCCTTGATTTCATTGTTGGTCCCTCCAAAATGCCTATATGTTTTTCTTCTGATAGACTTTGATTCTTGGCTAGCCATAACCAAAGGTTTACACTTTACATGCGTTCCAGTATTAGCTTTTCTATTTCTCTTGAATATATGAGTGTGGAATTGATTTTATGTTGTTTGGAATTGCAGATCTGGTTCATCTCTCAATGAGGAGTGGTATGAATTTCTGTTTTTGGTGTCCACTGCTCATGAGGGTGGAGTGATAACTTTGTATGAATCAGGAGGCATAAATGTTTTGGCATCTCAAATGTCTACTTTACCAGATGGTATTTTGTTTGAATCTTTTCTAAAATCATAGTTTTGCTAAGCTGCAAAGGGTCATTGGATGGCTTCCTAGTTATCATTTCATAATATGTTCTGTATTGTGATATTGAAATCCTCTCAATGAAGCCTAATTTTGCTGGGCCATCTCTCAACTCCCAGTCAAAGGACTTGAATACAATCATAGCCTTTATGAGAATCTGGGAACTGTAGTATTTGATTCATTGCCAAGTTTTTGGTTGGTCAGGATCTGATGCTAAATGCTGTGTAGGTTCCCATAAGATGGAGCTGGCCATGAAACTTGTTCAGTTGATTATGAGCAAGCTGCCGGGTGAAAAAATATATGTTGACCATTCATCAGATCTACCGAAGATAGTGAGTCTACTTCTCCTGAGTTTTCTTTTTCTTTTTTTAAATTTCCGTTTACTTTGAATGTCCTTAGGATTTACTTATCTCAATGGAACTGCTGTCTTCTGATTGTTCCAGGTGGCTGCAATAGCGAAACAATTTGCTCTGTTACACAATGCTTTAAAGTTTGAAGCGCTTCACCTCCTCTGCACTATATTTTCTTCCAATTATTCGGTTTGGAATCTGTTTTTACCTTCTTATAAAGTTTATCTTCAATATAATTATGAAGTGCACAAGTTATTTGTATTTGAATAGCAATTTTCCCTAAAAAGAACTTTACATCCCATTTAAGAGAAAGTGCACATTGCCCCTGCCATCTGGGCACATTTTCAATGTTGCAAATAGAGGATTTGAACTTGTTACTGTGGCCACAGATTCTTTAGATTAATTTTATCCCAAACAATTCTCAATCTATTGTACAGATGGAAGACAAACTTACTGGCTTTCCTTATTTGTGAAGTTATTTGGAATTAATTCGCTTTTGCTTGTTGGTGTTTTGAATTTCTTTGGTTAAGTATTTATTTGTGCGCTGGATGTTTTTGCAGGTATGCTAAAATTGGACTTAGAATTGTAACATTTAATTCCTATACTATTTTCCCAAACAATTCAAAAGCATGGGCTTTACATATGTTAAGAAATAATGCCTTTTTGTTTAAAAAAAATTGAACTTGTTTCAAAATATTGTGTATATATCTTGTACAAATACCAAACCCCGTTATTTGTGTTATCTGAAAGAAACGAATAACTTGCAACCTAAAATTAAGATATAATACCTTATTATCTTGATTACAGGCTTCGAAGCTTTGTGTATAATATAAGTATCTACAGCTTGTGTACTTATGGTTGTCCTCAGATCTTCCCATGTACTGCAGCATATTTTTTGATGATAATTTGAATGCTAACATGTCTACCTGATCTTTAGGGAGCTTTATGTGCGGTACTTCAGTCGAGGAGGTGTGATGGTTGGTCAATTAGCATTCGTGTTGGTATCATTGATATTTTACAGAATCGAGTAGGTAAGTTAACTTGAATATATAATGAACATTGCAGATACAGGTTTTATTTTTAATTCTTGAAAACCGTCATATTTAATTGAAGGTGAAGCAGCTTAACTGCCATTATCTCTGTATTATTGTTATTGAGAGAGTTTATGGTTAAACAGTTATTATCTTTTACATTCTCCATATCACTTGGAATGATACGCATCATGTATTGTGTGTCATGCCCACTCAAGTGTAGGCAGTATTCCCTTTTTGTGAAGCCTTGCACGTGTAACATTTTTTCATAAATGAGTTGCGGTTGATATTTGAACTTAGGACCTCTTATTTGGTTTGGCTTTGATACAAAGTCCATTGATCACCTCATTTAAAAGTTTAAATTGTTAAAGAGATGTATCATGTAATATTTAATTACTGTGTGTTTATATATTTTTTGGTTCTCATCTGCAGCTCCTGATGAGAAACTTCAGGCTCTTGTTCTTGCTGAGACAGTCATATCCTTTGTTGGTGAAGAATGGCTAATTGGCCCAACGACCTTACCTGGTGCACATAGTTCTTACCCTGCTGACAGGTAAGTGGTGAAAGTGACACTTTTAATTTTTAATTTGTTCATCTTATCTGCTTTTTGTTAGATATTTTTGGTCATAGATGTCAACGGTGTGCTATGTCACGAGGTGCCATCCTGTGCACCATTAAAACTTATGGTGAGTGGCGTAAGAGGCCTAAGCATTTATTCCCCAAATGCTTAGGTGCGCAAGGCACTTGCCTTCTCACATGCAGTTTGGATTTTTTTGTTTGTCATGTTTGTTTTTAGAAAGAAAAGGAAAAAAAAGTATCCCCAAAACATTGAGATTGACATGGGATCTATTGGGTCTCATTGTTCACTGCAAACAACCCCAAAATAGCACTGGTTTTTTTTCTTCTATTGCATGGTTTTGCTGGATTTTCATGGAATCTGTTGGGCTTTCACTATCTGTAGTAAACAAACAGTGAAATTGTCTGGGTTTTTTTCCAACTACTTTTGAATAAATCAAGTATTGTTTGTCCTCTTCTTTTTTATCCTTTTTCTCTTCTTTGGTTGATAATTCTTCTTTCTTTTTTCCCTTTGTTTATCTTTGTTTCAAATTAGCCTGGGCATGGTTGAGATTTTAATTTTTTTTATGAATCATTTTTGAAATTCTAAAATCTTTATGAATTGTGTAATTAGGTATTACTCAAATTTTGAAATTTTTATTACTTGAGTGACGGTATTGCTTTAGAGCTATATATTTTATTGCTGAAATTCCCAAAAAAAATTTATTGATAAAATTATGATTTTTTTATTAAAATTTTATAGTCAGATATAATTATTTTTAATCATATGAAGTTGAAAATTATTAGTAATTTTTATTTAACATGTAGAATTTGTTTATATTTTTATTTTTGTAAAGAATCAATGGCAATATAAATATATTTTATGTACAATGCAGTGTTGCACAGTGCTTCAATAAGGCATTGTATAGCACCATAACTTCAACTTCAAATTCAAAATGATTTTGCACCATGGTGTGCCTTGCATCATTGACAACTATGTTCTTGGTAGATTGACATGGTAAATTTTACTTGTCATTCTCCAGGTGCTTGCTGCTTGTTTTGGAGTCATCTAGGGTCGAAATTGCTGTTATCTTGAATGAGCTGGCTTACTTAAAATATGAAGCCTCAAAAAATTCTACACCAAATGCTGAAACTTTTCTTGTAAAGCTAAGGAATCTAGGTGTTGCTTTTTCTTTGGTAGAAAGGGTTATCAAGCTCATCTCAAAATTTGGTGAAAATGAAGGTAATGTGAATTGTATAAGGCCTCAGAATTGGTGAAACTGAAGAATTTTCTAAACCCTCTGCTGTTTTTATGCTTCTGCCATTCTCCCTCTCTACCCCACCCTCTCCTTCTGTCCTTCTCATGAACAAAGAGTCTCAAATGTTCACCATTTTTATACTTTTATGTTCATAGAATGTATGTACTATCAGGCTTTTGTTCAGTTATTTGAGGCATTTTTTACAAATTTTATATGAGACAGATATGTACAGAGATAGATAACTACAAAGGTTCTGGGAGGGTGGGATGTGGTTGGGAAGGACAATCTATGGGCACTGGTCGGTGATGATTATTTTCTGTTGATGGAAAGCACTTGTGAGTAATGAACACATTAAGTTCTTGGTTTGGCCTTGAGAGATATGTTGATCTAAGGAATTTTTTTATTTTATAAGAATATCTACTTTGAGCATGTCAGGACAATTGAGCATTCTCTTGTTTAATTTCACTTGTGCGAAAAGTAAACAAATCAATGACTTGCTTTGGACATTCAGCTGACAATGGCAACTGGTTGCAGAATCAAATTCAACTTCCATCATCAGTGAAAACATTCTCACCAAGATCATCAGCGGGCTTAATGAGACAATTGGTGTGGTTCTTGATTTTTTGCAGGATGCAAAGGTAAGACTATTTCTTTCTTTGTAGGTCATTGAATTGTACTTCAACCTCTTTATTACAAAATTGTTTTTACTCAGGATCATGGGGATAGAAAAGGAGATGACCTTTTAGCTTCTATCCGAATGGTTGGGAGGTATTCTTTTTCATTCTTTACCTCTTTGTACTTCTGCAGTCATTTATTTGATTTAGAGAGTGTTTGGGTGAGCTTATAAGTTCTTCCAATATCTTATCAGATGTTAGGGATCTTATAAGGTCTTCATGAGTGTTTGGTAACTTTTTTGGTAAATGATCTTATAAGTTTCAAAAATAAGATATATTTTGAATAAGCTCGTTAAAAATAAGTTGACTGTTCCCAACTTATTTTCAAATATCTTATAAGTTATTTCATTTTATATATTAAAAATAGCATAAATATTCTTAAGTTACATTTTATTAATAGTATTTGAGTTATTTTCTTTATTATTATATCAAAAAATTATAATTAACTATATTATAAATTTCAATAAAATCTTATAAGATGATGTTACCAAACACTTTTTAGTTTATTTTTAAAATAAGGACTATGATCTTATAAGATTTAAAAATATCTTATAAGCTATATAATTTTTTAAGCTCTTAAAAATAAGCTTAGCCAAACACGTTCTTAATCTAGATGTAAATGGCTTTGTGTTGTTGGAATATGTTAATTTCTTTAATTCGTGTATTTTCATGCAAGCATGTCATTTCAGTCTCAGAAGAGGCGTGTTTCACTGAGAAATGTTTGTATTGTGCTCTTGAAGACATTTTTAGTTAAAACCAAGTAAATAATAATCAAGCTGAAGACTTGTGCAAAGGCAAACAAGCTCGCTGGATGCTAACATATAGCCTAGTGGTAACATGAAACAAGTGAAACATTGACTGAGAATTTGACAATGCTTTACATTTCGAGGAACAACAGTCACTAATAATTTTTTTATTAATTATTGTAGGCTGAAGATAATCTTGATGTGCTTAGAGACTAGCAACACAAACAGACACTAATTATTGTTTTTCTTGGGGTGGGTGCCAGAAGCTGATTTAAATCGGTTATGGTTGCTGATACGGTGACTCTACTGTTGTTTTAGCTATCTTGCAGAAGTGCCTTGTGCGTGCAAAGAGAAGGTTAACGAACTTCTGGGTTATATGCTGTCAGTTGAAGGGGAAGATGGGTCTAGGTTTGACAGATAACACGATACTTAAAAGTTTCTTGGGCATTCCACTTTTCCATAACATTGACTAATCCTTTATTATGTTTTCATATGGCAGTCCTTCTTACTCTGTCTCCTTCTTGCTCCCTATGCTGTGTCAAATGACAACGAGGAATGATGGATGTAAGATATTTGCCTCCATTGGGGCTTTGGAAGCAGTAAGAAAATGGTTTAAAACGATTTGGTGTATAATATTTCTCTGTTTCTGGTTGTTTCCTGTTGGTTACATAACGATTTGGTGTATAATATTTCTCTGTTTCTGGTTGTTTCCTGTTGGTTACATAACGATTTGGTGTATAATATTTCTCTGTTTCTGGTTGTTTCCTGTTGGTTACATTTGAGCCCTGCGATTTTTGTGACAGAGTCTTGGGTGCCTTACTTCTTTGATTGGTTCAAGCAGCTCCAGGATTGAGCATGACAGTACCATATTCTTGGCATGTGATACAATTTTGAATTTTCTTTTAAGGGTATGTAAGTGTTTTTGCAACTTTCTATTGTGAAAAGTAACAGAAGTCATATTTATTTGTCTTCTATTATGAATAGAGAGATCAAGTTCATTTTTCTTTGGACAATTCTAGTTCAGTCAAGCTTTTGCAAGCTTTGTCTCGCTGGGCAGGTATGCTTGTCTTCTTTGATATCTTGAGTAATTTACCTTTTTCAGGCATATATAAGTTGGTAGAGATGGCTGTTTATTTGAATTTTTTCATTTGCTTTATCTATACTTGATTTCTATGTTACAAGTTATCTATACCATTTATTGATGCAAATTTTTCTCCATGGACTGGACATAAATAGAGAATGTCAATATTCATAAAATGAGTTAAGAAGACGGGGTAAACAATAAAGGGCTGTAGTTAGAGGTGAATCTGCTATAAGACAAAAGTCAATAGACTTCCAGTTGGAAATGGCAAAAGTACCCTGGTTGTTGTTAGGCAAAATTATTACATTATTAAGAAGAATAGACAGATCTTGATCCTGTTTTAGAACCTTGAAGTAATATTTTGTATTATTGTTTTTTGTTTTGGTTGGACAATTATAAATAAGATGTTACTTTTTTCCTATTTCATATTAAGCATTGAGACATCTCTTTCCTAAGCAGAAATGAACTCTATATGTACACTAGTGCTTTCTATTAACCAAAAAAAAAAAAAAATGCACCTCCTGAGTTTAGATTGATGGTGCAGTTTAGTTTTGAAAAAAATCAGCCCCCTCCTTCAACCCTCTCCCTGTGTTGATGAACCACATGTTAAGTGTTGCATATCATTTATCAACATGATCACATGCCTTAATATTCCCTCCAGTTGTCTTGTTTCTTAATGGAAACTCATTGGATTTCCAACATGTTTGTGCAGAGGACACAATTGACCCATTTGTTATCATGATGGCTTCAAGCATATGCTCATTGGTACTTGATTCAACTTCTGAGGAATTTCTTCTAGGCTATCCAGATTTTAGCAGAGAAAATTTGGCTGCTCTGTCACAGCTGATAAAGAGAAGTTTGGTTAACTGTCATCAGGTAATATTTGTGGTGCCTATCAAATCTCTCTCTCTCTCTCTCTATATATATATATATTTATATATCTATAATATTCCTATTCTGTAAATAAAATGGTGTAGTGGGAGTATGAAGGCATCTCTCTCTCTCTCTCTCTATATATATATATATATATTTATATTTATATATCTATAATATTCCTATTCTGTAAATAAAATGGTGTAGTGGGAGTATGA
The DNA here is from genome assembly GCA_019155195.1 of Avicennia marina. Taxonomy (NCBI): domain Eukaryota; kingdom Viridiplantae; phylum Streptophyta; class Magnoliopsida; order Lamiales; family Acanthaceae; genus Avicennia; species Avicennia marina. The sequence continues at coordinate 22,782,608 of CM032753.1, read as the reverse complement.
AGGCCCTTTGTTAGCGCTGTATGAAGAATGATTAAGCTTCTAGCAACCGACTAGTATGTGAACTACTGCACCATTAATTTTGAATAATTATTCTTCCCGTGTGTAGATGATACTGCATTTTTTAGGTTGAATTCTATATGTTAGGAACATTAGTAGGTTAATTAAACAAATCATTTGTATACACCTTGTGATAAATCACGGGGAACCAAGTCTGCAGGATTTAGGATTGTATTTACTCTTGGTGTGAAAATTATAGGTGCTTCATTTCTTTACGTATAATGAATTTTTTGCGGCACACTCTCTCTCTCTCTCTCTCTCTCTCTTCTGTTGGTTATACTTCAGATTAGGGTGCATTATCAATATTCAGTGTCCGTGTTATGCATAATAATGATTTTTGTTAAGCACAAAAAGATTCTAGTGACTTGAATGCTGATTATCAATTCCTCGCCACCTCGAGGACTGCCATCCCTTCCAAACGTGCATTAAAAAAAATGTTCCATTGGCTTTGTTAGATATTGACGATCTCTTCATTCAAAAATAAAGCAGGGTCTGATGATATCTGATGGTGATAATTCAGAGGCTGATCTTTGTCAGATAGTTAATTCAGGTATGTGGTGCACACTAACTGATGGATGGATTGGGGGTAAATTGCATGCTTAGTTGCTGGTGGGGATTGAGGGTTATCTGAATTTCCTTCAAATGTGTTGTGTGGAATGATAATATGATAAAATTGGACACAGGATATTCTTCTTGGGCGGATCGGTATCCTCATATAAAAGAAGTGGTTGAGAGATGAGCCAATTTTCTCAGATGAACACGTTTTTATCAGCTATGAAATTCCTGCTGCACGTCATGAAGAGCAACGCAAACAGTTGAGTTGGAAAAAGTGAAACTAGTGCAGCCATGTTTACTGCTATGATAAGATTTTGAGCTCCGACGTATGATAAAACAATTTGAAATGAGCGGGTTGGTTGGGATTTGTAGATGCCTTCTTCATTCCCTTCTTCATTTGCATATTATTTTATTTTCTTTTAAAATGATGTTTTCTTGTTTGGATGACAGATGATGGATTCGTCTTCCTACTAACACTCATTCCATTTCTTTCTTTTGTTTTTCTTTTTTCTTTTTTTCCTAATTATGAACAATGTGAAAATAACATAAATAAATAAATTGCATATAATAAGCTATTGTTTGTATATGACGATTCATTTCCTCTTGCTGTTACAGTAATTTTATTATATTTATCTTTTTTTTTTTAAATTTTAACTACCTTTTACTAATAAAAGATGATATTTTTATTTTTAAATAATATTATTTACAAACTTAAATATAGATAACTTTTACTAATTATAAATAATTGTAAATGAGAGTATTCAAGAAAAAGTATTATCAAAATTTGCTACCGTAATAAAAACCATTGAAGAATTAATAGAAGATAATATAATTAATGGTAATAATATTTCTTACAATCTTACGAGCATTTCTAATCTCAGTTTAACCAAAGAAACACCAGTATTAATGTATTTAATTTATTATGACTTATTCACACCACAAAATTATATATTTTATATTTAAACTATCATTCATTCATATACAAAATACTATTCATATTTCTCATTTTTTTGAACATTTTTAATTTATATTTTTAACTTTATTTTTAAAAAAATATCCATCCAATCACAATGATATTCTCCCTCTTCAAAATTGGTTACTGTATTGCCCGCGAGCGAAGCCCTGGTCAGTAACGTCGCTCTCTCTCTCTCTCTCGTTGGCAGGGGCGGACTTGTAAGTAAGGAGCCCTTGTCAACTCTCCAAAGCGAATAGTTTAATTACTGCCGACCTAATCTACCAGCTAATTTTCATTTTCTTCTCCCGACTGTTCACCACCAAACCACCGCCGGCATCGGAGAAACGTTCGCCGCTCACCACCTCCGATGGGCTGTGGAAATTTGTTCTTCACTCTGATAGTCACCTTTTCAGCGGCACTCGTCACATATAACATAATCCTATCCGCAAATGCGTCTCTCAAGCAAGACTTTCCAGGCCCTTCTAATCCCTCTTCTTCTTCATCAACAAAATCAGCTTCTTCCTTCTCTGTTGACCCCATCATCAGAATGCCTACAGACTTGCCATCATCAACCTTCAAGAAAAACAAGAGGCTCTTTCATACTGCCGTAACTGCTTCCGACTCGATCTACAACACATGGCAGTGCAGGGTTATGTATTACTGGTTCAAGAAACAGAAAAATAAGCCAAACTCTGAGATGGGGGGGTTCACCAGAATTTTGCATTCTGGCCACCCGGATAGATTCATGGATGAGATCCCCACCTTTGTTGCTCAGCCCCTCCCTGATGGAATGGATCAGGTTTCATTATTTATAATTCTAATTCAGCTGAATCTTTTGCTTTGGTCGTTTCTTCTTGCGTTTCAGCGCGCCTTAACATATTTTAATTTTGCTTGTTCGTTTGCAAATTGGGGTTTAAAGCAAGGGTTGGGAGTTGTTATCGGGAGACACTCTTCAATTGGCGGGTTCCTTTGTTGTCTTTCGGTGCTGCAGACACAAAATATCATTTGAGATTCTACTCCACTGGAGTTATAATTTTCGAATGCATATGATTACCAATCAGATTATCTTTGTTACAAGTAAAGAAAAGGTTTAGGATCAATGAAAGTGTATTTTGGCAACCTTGATTGTGGCCTGTCCTAATTCAGCTTGTTTGTCAACAGAAGATGACGGTCCTTACTCCTTAGATGGGTGATTATAGGGTTGGAGAAAAAACTAGTAGTTCTTAGGCTAGTATGAAAGTTACCCCCAACAGAATCTGCATTTTATCCAGCCTCTTGGGGCTTTGAGCATATAGGAATTGAGCTAGCAATAAGTTGGGATAATGGGGTTCTTTTGTTTTTGGCAAGCTCCAAGTAGGGCCTCTTTCATCCCCACTTTACAAATTTGTATAGGGCTGTAGGGGCATCAGCTTAAGGTTTCAAAATACTGGTTCCATGTCCTGCAGTATCCTCTAAGGTGTTGGTTAATCCAAGTGGCACATCTTGCAGGTTGTCACTCATTTTGAGTTTCGTTTTATGAGCTTCAACTTGCTCAGGGAACAAGTTTTTCTAAACAGACTGCAGATGGACCTAACAACTTGCTCGGCTTTCACCCCTACAGGAGAAAGCCGTGGCAGTGTAGAGGACTTCGGATTGGATTTTATTGATGATTATGATTACTTCAAACAAATCCTTGTCAAATATATTTATTAGTTGCCATTATTTAGATACTTTTGGGTATCTTGATGACATACAAATCCAGTTAGGCTTTATGCCGATCAACAACTTCCAGCTGCATGATTTGTAAATGATCTATTATCTTGTGGCTGTCCTTATTTAAGTTCATTGAGACAGTCTCATTAAAATTCTGCAATTAGTTCTTTTGGATGGATATATTTGCTAGATATTCTAATCTTTCTGCTGTAATACTTTTAACTCCACGTATGAGTTAAGAACTGTTTATGAGCAAGATTCCCCATGGACAGGTATAGAAGCAGTGCCATGGATGTGGTTATGCATGTGCATTTTTCTTTGCCTTACTGCTAAGACTTATAACGTTACTTAACCATATAAACCAACCTGAGTAAATGGCAGAAAGAGGAAACTTGATTCTCAGAGAATAAATCACAGTCCACACTCACCACCAGTTACAACAATCAGAACACAAACTTTTGATCCATTTGCAAGCTGATTCGGATAGTTTCTCATTTTATTTCAGGGGTACATAGTCCTAAACAGACCGTGGGCATTTGTACAATGGCTTCAGCAAGCAGATATTGAAGAAGAGTACGGAAACATATGCTGTCAATTTCTTATTATATATTACTTCATTAGTTTTGATGTTCTCATGTTCTACTGCAGTTATAACATGTGAGTTTGGCAATTTTTGATGCATCATCAATTTCTGCGGTCACTTGAAATTCTTTGTCTTGTACTTGTGTTGGTGTAGTTACATATTGATGTCTGAGCCAGACCATATTCTAGTCAAGCCCATGCCAAACTTATCTAGAGATGGCCTTGGAGCTGCATTTCCTTTCTTCTACATTGAGCCTAAGAAATATGAGACTGTGCTGCGGAAGTTCTTTCCTGAGGAAAATGGACCAATAACTAAGATTGACCCTATTGGAAATTCCCCCGTCATTGTAGGAAAGGTAGCTGCACATTGTAAAAAGGACATCTTGATTCTTGTTTTTCTCTCTCCAGTATGGCATCTGCAATTTATATTTTACCATATTATATCAGGATGCTCTAAAAAAGATAGCTCCCGCTTGGATGAATGTTTCCTTAGCAATGAAGAAGGATCCTGAAGCAGATAATGCCTTTGGATGGGTACTTGAGATGTAAGATGCATCTCTGAGATTCACAACTACTTACCTTTGGCATTTTGCGTTTTTAAGTGCAACTAGGTTTTCTTGCAAATGTAGGTATGCATATGCAGTTGCATCCGCATTACATGGTGTGAGTAACATCTTGTACAAGGAATTCATGATTCAGGTCAGGGCAATATTGCTGTTATTCTGATTGCGTCGTTAAATCACTATTCTTCACTTGTGCATCCAAGAGCTAGTTGTAGTTGTGGCGTAGACGACCTTTGGTTTTTGTACCTGTGCATGTTTAAATTGATATTGTCTCATATAGATTATGTGGTATCTGTGACTGGAGTTTCTGTTATTGTCATATTGAGAATTGCCTTTTTGTGAACGCTGACAGCCTCCTTGGGATACAACAATTGGCAAGGCTTACATAATACATTATACTTATGGATGTGACTATGATTTGCAGGTATTGATTTTAAATTTTAACTTGTTTTTGTGACCTTTTATGACTGGCGTTGTTGGCGTGCATTTCTCTGTTTCCTTGGGGATGGGTGAATTGGGAGTAGAAGCCTCATCAACTACTTTCACCTGGAATTTTATGTCTCACCTTTGATCAGGGTAAGTTGACGTATGGAAAGATTGGAGAGTGGAGATTTGACAAGAGATCATATGACAATGTGTGGCCTCCAAGAAACCTCTCTATTCCGCCTCCTGGTGTCCCAGAAAGTGTGGTATGTTCTTTTCAGTGTCACTTGAATTTGAATACTTTTAACCAGAACTAGAAATAACTGTATTCCCACCTATAATGTTGTGCAGAGATAGATATTACATTTAGTAATTATATAATTTATTATTTGTTAATTTTATGTACAATGTTAAAAAAAGTTGACACTTGTTGATTTAGTTTTGAATTAAGCAATTAATGTATTGTTTTTAGTTTTTTTTTTTTATATGTTATTTAAACATCTGTTGAGTATTCAATTCAAACTATATTTTTTTTTCCTCCCAAAATTCACTTATGTTTTTATTGTCAGATTTAGTAGTTAAGCCTTTTAATTTTTTTTCCTATATTTATTTTATTGTGTTTGTTATATGACAAATCTTACTTTTAAAATAGATTGATTAATTAAATAAATAGTTAAAAGAAATAGTTTGAAATTTTAATAGTAGGACCCACTCATCTTACTATTAAAAAAATTATTTTTAATATTTCTTTTTATTGAGTAAAAAAGCAAGTAAGGATTGGCTTGTTAAATTTAAAGTCATATAAATAAATCTTGATTAACATAAAGAGTTATATGATCTTATATTTCATCTTGAAGGTATTAAGTTAAAAAACTAATAACATGGTTATTTAAATTTTGATTTATGCAAATAAATGAAGAAAAAAATTTATATGTGAAGTGAGATTTTTTAGAATTTAATAATAAATTTTCTTTGTATTTCAAATTATATTGGTGTTTTCCAAATTCACATTTTACAAAGTAATGACCCCACTAATAATATTTATTTAAAATTAGTTATATAAATATATAACTATTTTTTAACTTTTTAAGTTACACCCTTGTATACAAATTTTATTATTTTTTTTGTTAAGATAACTTTTATGACCTTTGTATTTCGAATTTGTACTTTATAAAATTAAATAACGCTAGCTACTATTTTTGTCATAGAAATTGAATTAAAAATTTCTTTTCTTGTTACTTTACATATATGTCTTTAAGTTCAAAATTTCCGCCTCATTTAAAGCATGGTAAAAAATAATCACATATAAAACCTAGTCATGCATGAAGACTATTGTCTGATGTGATATGTTGCAACATTGTCTGTTGACCTCAATTGTTAATTTTGATCAAAAATTTAAATATTCTAAATTCTTTCAAAATATATTTATTTGTTATATTTTGACGACTTTATTCATGCAACTTAAAGTTCAAAAGAAAGCATTCTATAACTTAAGAAATTATGTATTCAAATATTTATGGTAAAAATATTATTTGATGCTTTATTATATAAATTCATTCTTTCCAATGTAGGTAAAATTACTTTCAACTCATGTTGAAAATAAATTATTTCATAAATGAAGAAATAATATAGATGTATATATTTATATATATGTGTTTTATATATTTTATAAAAATTATGTCTTCAAATATCTTACATAATAATATTATAAAATTCATTATATAAATGCCTTCTTTTGATTTCAGAAATTAAAAAGATCATGTTTTTAATTATTTTCAAGCAATTCTCTTTCTGAATATATAATGTCTCTTTAAATTTATCACGCATTTCCTTAATTATTTGGTTGCATTTAATTTTTTCTTTATTATATCTATTCATGATTTATGAACTAAATTTTTTCTTCAAAATTGATTAAGTAATTGTTATTATGTCTTTATGGTATTATATAACAATATTACAGAATAATTAAACTCTGAAATACAAAAAAATTATACCAAATATTTATCAAACGTTTAATAAAAGTTATAGTCAAATATTTACACATTTGTGATTATTTATGCATATTACTTATTTGATAATAATAGTTGTTTTGTTAACATGTAATCTATTTATTTATTTAAAATTTTAAATTGTTGTTGTAATATTATTAATATTGTTATTTATTTTATCTTTTGTGATTTCACTTGACTAATATTTATTTGTATGATTTTTTAACAAATTAATTTATTTTATACTTATTAAGTGTTACAGTTAGGAGTCAATCTCCCCCAACAAACTTATTATGATTATTAATTTATTTTAGAAAAAAAAATAAAGTACTTCTTTGATAGTATGGATAATTGATAATTACAAATAGCCATACAAGTGATTTTGAAGTTAAAATTCTGTTCAACTACTCAAATGTTTATATAAAATTTCATTTTTATCCAAGTAATCTTATTTTTAATAAATATGAGTATATAATTGAATATATAAATTTTTTTTCATGTTGTGCTAAAAATATATGGAAGAGATATACAGCTCTCACATATTAGATTGTTTTGTGGAGAAACAAAACTACATAAAGTGGCCACAAACCACGACCTTGTTGAGAATGACAAATTTCAAAGATGATGCTTGTTGAGATGCTAAGAAAATTTATATAGATTTGCTACTGCTGGTGAGTGTACCTGCGTTTCATTAGTTTTGAATCTGTGGCATGACAGGTTACGTTGGTGAAAATGGTGAATGAAGCCACTGCCAATATTCCCAATTGGGGTTCCTAAAATCCGAAATGTCTCGATAATACTCCCATCTGTAGATGCCACCTATGCCTCGTGTTTTTCTTTTTCAGAGCTCTAAACAATGTCTTGGGAGTGATTTGCAGGGGCAGGTCAAGTGCATGCTGCAAATTCTTCCTTTTTTTAATTTTTGTTTGCCCCTGTAAGGAATATGGAATCAAGGTGAATGGTTCGAACCTGTAACACGGTATTTTTCTTGATCGGTTAACATATTTAGGTAATATTTTAGAATTTGAAACTTCGGTTTTCCTTTCGTCCATCCCCACCAAGAAATTTGTCACGGGCAGGTTAATGAGGTTTTGCTTTATATCACGTTCAAATCAGATGAACATACCCTGCAGGCTGCAGCTCTTCGACTTATGTTTAACGTTCCAGTAAGTAGCGAGGAATTGGGTTTCTTGCCAGCCCATCCCGTGTGATCAACCGTTTGTTATCTCCTCTCCAGGGCTAAAAACACAAGCTTACGCCAAACAAAAATCAATTTCGACGCCTCTCCAGAATCAAGTTTTCTTTCTATTCTCCGCCACAGGGAACACTGAATTTAATTGAGAGAAACTGGGTTATCATACAGCGTTATTCGCTCCAGAAACTACTTTGGCAACTAGTTTGGCTGGTCTGTCGTTAGGCAAAACAATTTCTTGACTGCATGAAATTGTAGCATTTTTGGGAGCCACAGAACAGTAACGAGGGAAGTCAGTCTGTAGGACCCTGGTTGGCCATGGAACATATGACTTGGGCTTTAATAGGCCCAACCCACTTTCAACGCCTAGTTTGCCTGCCAGTTTTGGAGCGTCAATGCTTCTTGTGGGGATTATCCCATGCCCCACTTTCCCCAACCAACATCTCGCGTTCTCTTTCTCCTACTCTCACTCCTGTGACAAAATGACTCTTGGCTATAAAAATACGCGTGATCATGTGACCCCTCGTTGGAAGCGTAAGTTGTTCTTAGAATTCTGCAGAAGATTTCTTTCAAGCCCCTACTGTATTTCTTCTAACTTCTAAGTCTTATTTTGTAAGATCCAATGAAGCCGTTGGCCTACATTTTACTGATGAGGTAGCCTTGGAGATTATTTATCTTGATTTTGGGATTTATTTTATACTTGCAATTAGAAATTTTGGCCACGTTTAGAACACTATTTTCACTTGCAGTATTTCTTCAAAATGCACAACCACACGTCTTGAACCACAAAATTTTTATTTAAATTCAAAATGTTATTATCTTATATATATAATTAACTAATTATTTTTAAATTATTAAATCGAATCAATACTTATATATACACAAATATGTGTAATAAATAATATGTTGAAAATACTAAGAACAATGCACCAAATTCTGGAATCACAACCTTTTTCGGGAATCTAGTTAGATATATTGCTATACGATATGTTTCAACTGTTGAGATGGATATAATAACTCAAGTCATTTAATTTATTTAAGAGTTGTGTTGGTGCTCATAGAAGTTCGAAGGAACGAGTGTTGAGTTGAATTATTTTAAGACCAAATCAGGTAAATGGTTTTTTTTCTACAACTTTAGCTTTGTTCTATCATGGAATGAAAATGTATTTTTTATTAAACTTTTGAAATATATTGGATTGAGTTTTCAAAGTTATATCTTTTGTGGAAAACATTATGTACTATTTATTGGTATGTAAGCATAATCATGAATTTCAAAGCTTTTGTCGATTAGAACGAGCTCCGATCCATAAGTGGGTATAAAAACTATTTTAGACATTCTTTTGTCGGGTTAAAAATGAAGGTCTGATAACTAATTATTAATTGACTAAGGACCCATAAACATACACAAGTTGTAAAAGATCCAGTTTGAGGCATTATTTAATGAAATTATGTTTCATGTCTATTGTTAAACTTGCTTGAAGATTTGATGTGCATGTTATGTCATTCCATTCTCAATCATGATTTATTAATTTAAATGGTGCATAAATAATATATGATATTTAATTTTCTTTTATCGATATAGAATAACAATCCTACATACTCAATGATTAGTTAACAATTTTGGACATGGTAAAAATTTTATTGTGAAATGTTGAGTTGAAATTGAACTTTGTATATTGTTAGTGGTTCGATATTTTCTTAGATACTGCTATGTAATATTTTGACATGATCAGGAATATAACGGAAGTAGAAAGATAGTGAACAATGTAATCAAACCCAATTTAAGAATATCACGGACATGAACCGATCATTAAATGGCGACTCAACGTGGTAGAATTAGATTAAACTCGACGTAAAAGATCACAATTAACACATTAGATACTGATTGATACGTCACGAATCATACGAACAACTTCGAAATGACTCGATTAGGAGAGATAGAATTTCACAAAAAATTGATCACACAATTTCAAAGAATTAGAAAAGAATCCTGAATTGATTAAAATACTGTCTATTTAAAATAAACTGCAAAATTGTATTTATAGGTGGCTTGAAAACCCTAGCCCATTTAGAATTAAGTTTCCTCTAATAGGCTTACTTACACATGGTCTAGTACAAAAAATAACCCAAAATAAAGTAAAATAATGAAATAGTAAATCGATTTAGTTCTCTTATTCCTTTGCTCCCGGGTCATCAGCTCAGTGCAAAATATTCACCCGGCATTCCTCTTTGGATTTTTCAAATTTACGTTCACGTATGATCTGCTCTTGAATTTCGTGCACCAGCACATTAATTGCTTCCTTAATACTCTTTGCACGTGCCCTATTCATTGGTCCAGTTGAAACTACTAAGGGGTCTCCTTTATCACGCTGGACGTTCACGTCATTCCCATCCTCTTGAGAATAATTTTTCTTCAATTCAGCATCTTGTTCATCTCATGCAACAAACAAAGTTAAGTTAGAAACATTAAAAGTTGCACTAATTCCATACTAACCTGGTAGCTCTAATTTATAAGCGTTATCATTAATCCTTTCCAAGATGCTGAATGGTCTATTTCCTTGAGGTATCAATTTAGACTCTCTCTATTTTGGAAACATCTCATTCTTCATATGAACCCACACCCAATCTCCAGCTTCAAGAACTACTTTTTTTCTTCCCTTGTTTGCTTGCTGTGCATATTGTTGGTTTTTTTTCTCGATGTTTTGCCTAACATGCTCATAAATCCATTTCATATACTTATCTCATTTCCTATCCTCTAAACTAAAATGCCCGTTGCTAGGCAATGGCAACAAATTTAATGGTGTTAGTGGATTAAAATCATATACAACTTCAAATTGAGACATATTTGTAGTAGAATAAATAGCTCGATTATAAGAAAATTCTATATTTGACAAACTTTCTTCCCAACTCTTAATATTTTTCCTAATAATAGCACGCAATAATGTAATGAGTGCTTTGTTAACAGCCTCAATTTGCTCATCAGTTTTAGAATGACATGTTGTAGAAAATAGCAGTTCAGAGTCCAATTTAGCCCATAACGTTTTCTAAAAGTAGCTTCAAAATTTAATACCACAATCAGACATTATAGTTCTAGGCATACTATGTAGACGAACCACCTCTCTAAAGAATAAATTAGTTTTATGGCATGCAATAAAGTGAGCCATTTTGAAAATCTATTTACGACAACAAAGATAGCATCCCTATCATTTCTAGACCTAATTAGCACCAAAACAAAATCCATAGAAATATCAGTTCAAGGAATACTTGAAATACGTAAAAGATAATACATACAATGAGATTAGTTGCAGGACTTGGCTTCTTTGCATAGTATGCATTTTCTACGATTCGCTCCACATCCTCTTTGAGTTCTAGCCAATAAAAGTGCTCCTGGAGAAATAGTACTGTCTTTGTGACACCGAAGTGTCTCATTAACCCTCCACAGTGAGCCTTTCTAATAAGCAATTCTCGCAAGGAGTACCATGGAATGCATAATTTATTAATATAGAACAGATAGCTATCATGCCTAAAGTATTTGTCACAAGTACATTTTTTAGTTAGCGCATAGGCTTACCCGAAATTAGGGTCTTCTTTATAGAGTTTTTTAGTATACTCAAACCCTAATAATCTTGTGCTTATTGTGCTCAACAAGGCGTACCTATGGGATAATATATCAGCAACCACATTTTCCATACTTTTCTTGTACTTGGTGATATAAGAAAATGTGTCAATGAAAGAGACCATTTAGCATACCATTCGTTGAGCTTGCTCTGGCCTTTTAAATGCTTCAATGATTTATGGTCAGTATGAATAAAAAAACTCCTTTGGTTTCAGGTAGTACTGCCAAATCTCTAGGACTCGCACCAAGGAATAGAATTCCTAGTCATATGTGGAATAATTCAATGCAACACCCCTAAACGTTTCACTGAAGTAGGCGATGGATTTCTTCTCTTGCATCAAGACTATTTCAATACCTATACCAGAAGCGTCACACTCAATCTCAAAGGCCTTTTTAAAATCAGGTAAGGAAAGTAAAGGAGCATGTGTAAGTTTATATTATCAGGGTATCAAACGCTTGTTGTTGGGCTTCATCTTACTTGAACTTATCATTTTTCTTGATTATGGCGGTAAGGGAAGAAGCAATAGTGCTGAAATTCTATACAAATCGCCTGTAGAAACCAACCCATGGAAATTTCTTACTTTACATATTGATGTCGGAGTTAGCCATTTTTGTGTGGCTTTCACCTTACTCTCACCTACCTGTATTCCCTGTATATTAACAACAAATTTTAAGAAGACACAGCGGTCAGTACAAAAAGTGCATTTCTTAAAATTAGCATATGACCTTTCTTGCCGTAAAACATCAAGTACGTTGCGTATGTGTTCAACATGTTTAGCTAATGTTTGGCTATACACTAACATGTTATCAAAATAAACGACAAAAAATTTACCAATGAATGCATGCAAAACATGATTGATCAGACGCATAAATATACTAGTAGCATTATTAAGTTTAAATGGTATCACAAGCCATTTATACAGTCCTAATTTTGTTTTAAAAGTTGTTTTCCATTCATCACCTTCATGTATCTTAATTTGATGATACCCACTTTTAATATCTATTTTAAAATATATAAAAGCACCACGTAACTTATCAAACAAGTCATCTAAGTAAGATATAGACTACCGATACTTTACCGTAATAGCATTAACAGCTTTACAATCTATGCACATGCGCCATTGTCCGTCTTTCTTTGGCACAAGTAGCATAGGAACGGTATATGGGCTCATACTCTCTCGAACCTAACCCTACTCATTAATTCCTCCACTTGCCTCTGGATTTCTTAGGTTTCCTCTGGGTTGATTCTATAATCTGGCTTGTTAAGTATGAATGCCCCTAAAACAAAATCCATTTGGTGTTCTATCCCTTGAATCGGCGGTAATCTACTAGAAATCTTCTCTGGAAATACATCAGCATATTTTTGCAACACAGACACTACAATAGAGGAGAGGGAAGATGTGACATCATCAGATATATAATATAACTCCTTACACATTAACAGTACAAGGGACCTCTCAACACTCAGCGCCAGTCTCACATCCTTCATAGATGCCAACATACACTTTTTCTTTTCCTTTTCTCTCTCCTCCTTTTTTTGCTCTTTCTCTCTCAATCCCTCTTTTCTTTTCTTCCTCCTTTCTAACTTTAACCCTAATTGCTTCTGTATGTATGACTGATCGTCATATACTTACTTTAGAATCAAAGGAACTAAGTTGACCTTTTTGTTATGGAACATAAAGGAGTACCGGTTGGTCAACCCATTGTATATCACATGTTGATCAAACTGTTAAGGCCTGCTAAGCAAGATATGACAAGTCTGCATGGGGACTACATCATATGTCACTTGGTCCTTATACGTACCTATCTTAAAGCTCATCAAAACCTGCTTCATCATTTTAACCTCTCCACTGTTATTAAACCATTGTAACTTATATGGCTTAGGATGATCCTTCATAGGCAAGGCCAACATTTCAACCAACGTTGTGCTCGCCACATTCGTACAACTCCTTCCATCCACTATCAAACTGCACGTCTTCCCCTTAATCACGTAACAAGCATGGAAAATGTTCTCCCTTTGAGCTTAATCTATTTTCTCCTTCACTTGTGTACTCAATGCTCTTATTACCATCAAATTAATTTCTCCTTCTTTACATAGTTCTCCTTCGTCAGATGGCACTTCCTCCAATGGTGGCATGTCTTCTTCGCTGTTATGTTCCTCATTAATCACAATATCTCTAGCCTTTGTTAGCAACATGGTTCTTTTTTTGAGACATTGCGAAATAATGTACCATTTACCCTGACATTTAAAGTATAAAATATCCCTATTTTGTGTGCCAGATGAGCCAAGAGGGACAGAAGCTGTTACTTTAGGTGCTTTCACTTTAGGTGCGGACTTAGCCTTCGTGGTGCTTAGCATGGGTGCTTTGTTCTCCCTTCTAGGGAAGGATTTAGTATATGTGTTAGGCTAGAATATAGACTTACTCCTTCTCTTCAATTGCCTTTCTACTTTAATACTTTTTACAACATCTCTTCTATCTCTACGTAATGCTGCAAGTCCACCACATCAGCTATATCTTGGTCAATCCATTCAGAAAGTGTGTCATGGTGGCCTCCCTATCTTCCATAACATCTGCTCGGATCATAACCATCTTAAGCTCCTTATAATAATCCTCCACACTTTGGTTACTTGTGTTACCGTCTGCAGTCAGTGATAGAAGTCTTGGTATTAATAACTCGGCAGAAACCTCTTTCTCAAAACTACTTTCAAGTCTATCCATGTACGGATCAAACCCTTTTTAGTCCTCTTCCTACTAATGCACAGTTGATCCCACCATATAATCACATCTTCGTTTGACCCATACTCCTCGTAACTATATCAATCTTGTCTCATAGGCCTGAAAGGGTACTCATGCCTGTTCCTGGCCTAGGCTTATCTTGGCATAGGGCTGTCTCTGCACCCAGCTGGCCTGAGCACTGAGCTATCTTTGTCTCATATTGTAATTTGAAATGCTTCTACACGCCCTAATCAATCCTTCATATGGATCATCCTGTCCTACATGCTCTCTATGCTTCTAGTAAGCTTTTTCAACTCGCTAGTGAAAGACTTAAATAAAAATTTAGTTTTGTTTAGGCTATTACCCTAACTTGAGTAGTGATTGGCCATCTAAAGTAATTTGAACTAAGAAAAAAGTAAGTAAGTAAATAAATAATAATAATGAATAAAAAATCCTCACCAACTAACTATTCTCACTTCTCTCAAATATAGGGTTCTCAAACACTCGTTTCTTACCTCTGTTTGTGCATCACACAACACTTAAAATGAATTCTTACAAATTCCAATTTCTCGTGCCCTTTTCGTGTGATTTGAAAATGGTTTTAACAACTCAAGTGCGTAAAAAACAAGCGTACGGTATGAATAATATAAAACTACAATGGATATATGATGAGCAAGTGTCACAATCAAAGCAATTGGCTAATAAATAAATAAAGAGATCAATCCTTCCCCTTTTTTTCTCCTTTTTTTTTTCTTCTCTTTTTATATTCCTCTCTTTTTTCTTACTGCCTCTTTCTTTTTTCTTTTTGGAAGAAATAGGAATTCAGCAAAATTCAACAACCAAGCAAATCCTTAATTCAGAAACAGGAATTCAGCAACCAATCAAATCCTTATTTGGCCCAGCAAATATTTCAATCCAAGAAGAAATAAATAATCTCACCAGCAGTGGCCCAGAGTCTTCGATCTAACAACTCTTTTTTTTTTTAACTCTGGCCCAGATAACTCCCTGGCCCAATAGGATTTTTTTTAAAAAAAATTCTGGCCTAATGATTTAGCCCAAAAAAATTTAATTCCTTGAATCCAACTAATGGTCTGGCTCGACAAAGACAAGCCCAACATCTTGAGCCCTAAACGTGACCAAGCCAATTTTTTTTTAAAAAAAGACCCATTAGGGTTTCCTACAAGTGGCGGCGACTGTGGCGAATTTTGAGCACGGTAGTGGGGGAAAGGGTCGTTGGTGGTCACGCGGCTTCAATTTTACGGTGGCTTAGCGAAATTTGTAGCAACTGATGGAATGAAAGCACGACGGCGAGCGGTGGCTTCGGCTAAAATTCCACCTAATTTTGACGGCTTTAGATTCAATTGATGGTGGCAGTAGAACTGGGCTTCGGGTGTCTCTCCTGCACAAACGAATTCCCATCTGAAATAAGGTAAATCGACAGCAGATTCAGCTGATGTTTCACGGCGGCGTTCGGTCATTTGTTTTTTTTTTTATTTTTCCTCAATTTGGATCGGGTATCAAATTAGAATTCGATACAACTAACTCTGATACCAATTGACGTGATCAGGAACACAATGAAAGCAAAAAAATAATGAATTGTGCAACCAAACCTAATTCAAGAATCTCAAGGATGCGAACCGAGCATTAAACGCCGACCCAATGTGGTAGAACTAGATTAAACCTGACATAGACAACCACAATCAGTATATCGAATACTGATTAATACGTTACGAATTACACGGATTGCTCTGAAATGACTCGATTGGGACAGATAGAATTTCACAAGAAATTGATCCCACAATTTCAATAAATTGGAAAAGAATTTTGAATTGATGAAAACACTGTCTGTTTAATAATGAGCTGAAAAATTGTATTTATGGGTGGGTTGAAAATCCTAGCTCATTTAGAATTGGATTTCTCCTAATGGGCTTACTTACACGTGGCCTAGTATTAAAAATAACCTAAAATAAAATAAAATAATAAAATAGCAAGTTGATTTAATTCTCTTGTTACTTTACTCTTAAGTCATCAGTCCCGTGCAGAATATTAACCCGTTGCTCCTCCTTAGGTAATTTACTCTTGAATTTCGTATACCAATAATTCTTTTTGCATGTGTCATGATCATTAGTCCAACTGGAACCACCAAAGAGTCCTCTTTATTACACTGGACATCGACGTCATATTTCCTCTATGAGAATCAAATGATGTTTACTATTTTTAGTGAACGCACTCCCAAACCAAGAACATCTAACTTTGATGAGTCTTGAGCGCATTCCGCTTGCTTGTGCAGGATTTCCCAATTTTGCTATTGGGTTACTCAAAAGGGGTAACGAATAAAATGGGTGAGTTTCTGCTGCGCCCCCCAATTCCAGAAGGAGATGGAGGTTAAGTGAATTTTGTTATAATGAGTTGAAGTAAAAATAAAATGAAGCATAATGGTCAGTCATGCTGCCACGGAGTCAGCCAAACCAAATAAATAAACAGAGACGAATGTATATAGGAAACCATCGTCATAACACACAGCATATTCCACGAACTCCAAACGACGACCATTGTGCACTTGTAAATATATAGATATGTGTTTGAGAGAAGCAAAACAAAGAAAAGTGCCACCCATATGATCAGTTATCGTTATTAGTAGTGTGAGGGGGAAGGAGGGTGCCCATCCATGTGGGTGGCAGCATATCCCAGTTTGCTCCTGCACAGTCTTGAATAGTGCAGCATTTTGTAAACGCCAGCAACTTCTTTGCATTAGCAGTCCCGTCACCCCTCTCCTCACTCCCACTCATCCAGATGCTGAGCTTTGGCTGCAACCCACGTAGAGCCTTGGCCGATCTTGGCTATTTCTTGATACGTTCCCCCAGTGATCATCAAGTAATCCCTCAAGGTCGCGTAGTTTCCTCCCACCGCATCGAGAAGGGTAAGTAACCAAGTCCCCTGAGCTTCTGCCGGTGCTATCAGCCCTTCCGCTTCCTTCTTCTTCGCTTACAAGTCTCCATCGACTCTTTGTTTGCGCCCGTCAAACGCAGCCTCCGCCGCAGCTTTCTGGGCCTGTGCCTCTTTCTCCTTCTCGTAGAGGTATGCTTCCGCGGCCTTTTGTTTCTTGTACAGCTCACAATTGGCCCCTTACACCTTTGGTGAAAAGAGACAAGTCCCAACCGCTGTTATGGGACTCCAAACTTTATATTGAATGACATGGGACTCGCATTGTTGCGGAACCAGGGAAAGCCTCTCTGTAATTGAGAAAGTAAGGGGAAAATGTGATGATTACCCGGCCGGATAACAATTTTTATTCTCATCTCCTCTCCAGTTTATACCCCACTAGCGATGCCAGTTCTTCAATTGCACAGATTAACTTTTATATGTTTTTTGTTGGCGTTGGGGTGGGAACAAGTATATAATTATCAGTCAGTTCAGTTTACCTTGGTTTCATACTCAACGCTGGCCTTGCTCAAAAATTCAGCCTTAAGTTTCTCCGTCTGTGCCAAAAATTCAGCCTCAAAAATTCATACTCTGCAGCTCGACATCCCTCAGTCCCACCGTCTTGGCGGCTTCCACCTCCGCCACCTGCACCTCCTTAGCCAAGCTGGCCTTCTTTTTCGCTAGTTCGGAATTGGCCTCGGCCACCTCGGCCTCTTTCTGATTCTCGTACACCTTGACATCGGTCTTCACCTTGATTTCCTCTTAGCTTCCTTCTCCCTGCCTCTGTGTCGATATAATCTTGGTCTCCGCATCAATTTTGGCGGCGTTTTGAAGGGTTTGGCCATCTCTAAGCTTTGCGCCGATCTCTCCCTTCATCCTGGTCTCCGCCACGTCGACTTTGGCCTGGTTTGCGGCTTCCATTTGAGTTTTCTGGCCGAGATAAGAGAAGTACTCGTGGCCGGGCACGTTAACCAGCTGTTTCACGTTTGTGTCGTAAATCAAGAGCACAAACTGAGCTGAATCTTCTCGAGACCTCCTGCTTGAACTCTTTGGTCCCTCTGAAGATCTCCTCCATGGTCATGGAAGCCGCCAAAACACGAGTCTCCCCCTCAATGATGCCCTGAACGAGCTCTTTAACGTGGCTGGAGAGCTTGTCGTGGGGAGAGATGAGCTTGGCGTACCTGAGGAAGCTGGTGTGATCGTCGACGCAGGGACCGATAGTGGACACGGCGGGGAGGACAAGAGGGAGCTTCTCGGCACTCATGGCCTGCACCTCAAATATAGTTAACAGGGGAAATGTCAAATATGGTGCAGGATTGGCCCGGAAGAATCCATGCCTTCTTTCCGAGCTTGATATCAGGGATCCCCACGACGGTGATCACCAGATACTCCGAAGCATTTGCAACTCCGTACATGCTTAAGCTTGGAGTGGAACAAGGAATGAGGAGGATCTAATTTCCTTCTCCTATAAGAAAGTAGAGGAGAGGGATCAGAGGGTATACGTCCTTCGCCGGCAAAAAAGTACGGACTTAAATTGGAATTTGGGCAGCCTCATCTTGTCTGGCATCCATATTCTAATTCTAGTAGAATTATAATACCACCCACCCTCTGTTTCTTGTTGCCTCTACATTACAGGCAACAAGGGGACTTTCCATGCAGGACGTTTGACCTTTTCTTCGGAAGATGAGGATTTGCCCAAATTCCAAATCATCTTCATATTTTAAGAGCCACCCATTGTTAAAGAGATGAGACTGTATTGGAATGTGAAAAGAGTTTTATCTGCGGAGAATTGACGTGATATATTGATGTAGTAAAATATTGATAATAAGTTATTGTTTTTATAATTATCGTCGTCCTCGTCACCATCATCGTGGAACTAGGAAGTAGAGCGACGGTTCAATTACATATGTTTTTTATTTTTTTGTAGCATAGTTAATTTATCTGTAACTAAACAACTAATTATTATATAATACAATTCACACACCTTCAAAAATAAAAGGACAAAAAAGGCATAAAAGATAAAAGGAAATGTTAACAGGTCAATGAATTATGTATTGAAGTATTTTAGGTAAAAAGTTATTTAAGAAAGATAATATAAACTAGTTTAAATTTATTAACATTTAAGGTAAAAGTTATTGATCATGCATATTCCTCTTTGAATTTAGGTAAAACTGCGTTCAATTTATGTAAAAAAGGAAAATCTTTAATCATTGAGAAATCATATCTACAATCATCCCACAATTTCATAATACTGAAAAAACTAATTTTTTTGAAATAATTTCAATTAATTACAATGATTTTCTCCTTGAATTCATTAGGTATGACTTTAGACAAATATGTTACGAAAATATTGATGGCGCAGATTTCTTTCTTAAATTTGGTCCACAATGCTTTTATCTTACTAAATGTACATACTCCACCCTCTCCTCACAGTGGGCGTGGAGCCAACTCAACTGTGGCTCAGCGGTCATCATTCGTATGTATTAAGTAAAATTAGATGATAGCTATAAGCGTCGACAAATTAAAAGAAAGAGTCGAGCGGAGAATATTCGCCGCAACCTTTGCTATGGCATGTGAGAGCAACGGACCGCAGCTTTTAGTACGCGCACTATCTAGGCGTCACTTGCTAATTTTTCTCCAATCAATTTCTATACGAAACCTAGATAGTTACCTTTCAGAAAATTCTAACGATAGCAGGCGTTGAGCACCTCATGAAGATGTCATAATAGATCCCAACAATTGTCCCGGATCAACTTTCAGATCATAATTGCTCTTAGTAAAGAACTAACAACATAAATACGACTGTTGCTTTAGCTTTATTCACGTCAGTGGGCATATTTCTGTGCAGGTCTTCTATAAAGAAGAATAAAGAAAAATGGGATAAGTTGGATATGATAAATATTCAAACTTTCTATTATTACAGATATAAAAGACCCCTTTCATAAGCTTAACCAAGTTCCCTGAGAATTTCAAAGATTATCCGAGGGCATAATTCACACGTTTGGCCACAGCAATATCAACGCATCCCTCACGTTAATTTTCAAACTTACGTAAGCAAAATCCATGCACTCCGTCACAATATATTAACCCGTATTCAAACTCAATAAAGCCGTGACTGAGCAACAAGCACGGGGAATTTGAGCCAACGCTAAGAGGGCACGTCAATGAAATTACATGCGACAACCACCGCAGATGGTGCTCAAGTCAAAGGACTGAATTTCATACACAATTATCAAAGAAGACTTTCACACGACATAGCATCAGCGACGCATCCATCAGCCGGCACAACCAATGTTTTAGGACAAAATCAAACTAGCTAACCAATGTATTCAGAACTAAATTAAACCGACCATCCGACTTAACCAAGAACACCCAGGCCCAACTAAAACAAGTTTTCAAAAGATAAGAACAGCTCATATGTGATTAAAAACAATATATTTTTGATGCTGAATTCAATGAATATTTAATCTAAAATTTGCTTTTATTTTTCATTTAATTCATTCATGCAGAGAAATTTATATATGAATGTGTGCATATTTATATATGCACCACATTCCAAGTAAACAAGTTTCTAAAACCAGTTAAACTGGTTGGATCACCACTTTGATTTTCAAAACAAAACATTACCCATACCAGCAAACTAGAACTGATTTATGAGCCGTGTACTTGGACACAAGCTCCAGAGTCAATACTTATATGCCAAAAAAGACAGCCTACTAAAGGAACCAAAAGAAAAAACTTCACTGAAACATGCAAACAAAAGTTTAGTTTTAAAGCATGTTAGACATGGTACAATTTGTAGGCATGCAGGGAATAGAAACTAATGCACCATTAGAGTCCAGAAACAAACCCCATGCTAAATTTGCAAAGCATAGACAAGAGGATAATTGAAACTATAAAATCACAAATACAAAGCTATCAAAATAAATTCAAAATAGTTTCAATGAAACATCAAAAGTAGTTTATCCGTCAAAAACCTCTTTAACACTTGATAATAAATTCAGATTGCCTTAACTCACATCCCCGTAAAGGCCTTCTTCCCACGGCCAGAAGAACCAGCAGGAATCACCTTAAGGACATTAAACCTCACAGTTTTTGACAAGGGTCTGCAAAGTGATGATAAAGCACCATCACATATGAGTTCCAAAAGTTCTAAGAGAATTAAATAATAATGGAGATGTGACACTAGCCTGCACTGGCCAATGATGATATGGTCACCCTCCTTCACACGGAAACATGGGGATATATGTGCTGGAATATTAGAATGCCTTTTTTCATATCTGCAGAAGATGACCATAGTACGATGAGAAAAACAACCAAAGACATAATAGCAACCTCAGAATGAATTTCATACCTTTGGTATTTCTTCACCCAATGCAGGTAATTCCTGCGAACAATAATAGTTCTCATCATCTTTGCACTGTGGCAGGTCCCAGCAAGGATACGGCCTCTGACAGACACATTGCCAGTAAATGGGCATTTCTTGTCAATGTATGTGCCTGGAAAAGGAGGTGTGTTCGATGCTAAGAAATTATAGAGGCACTAAAAGAAATATCAATATAATACACATCAGCAGAGATGAACTATGTCAATGAATTAATACCATGAATGGTAT
Source organism: Avicennia marina (assembly GCA_019155195.1). NCBI lineage: Eukaryota > Viridiplantae > Streptophyta > Magnoliopsida > Lamiales > Acanthaceae > Avicennia > Avicennia marina. Next base: position 22,760,731 of record CM032753.1, on the reverse strand, counting down.
ATTAAGAAGCTTAAGGTCAAATTTAGTTTCAACAACAATAAATAATATCAGATTAGAAATCTAGTCATCCATCAGAAAGAAAAAACCTATAAAAATCAAATGCCATAGAAACATTTACAAGCTTCTATATACAGCCCCAGTATATCTGTTTGATTAAAAAAATGATTGTCCATTATATACTACAAAGGGACAACCTCACAATATTAACATCTCATACAAAGTTTAATTAGTGGTACATATAAGGGGAAAAAAAGATAGAGGTAAATAAAATCAATAGTTCACGACCTTCAATGGCTTCGCGTGGCGTCTTAAATCCTAAACCAATGCTCTTCCAGTAGCGGTTCCCTCCCTTTCCGGGCGCCTTGCCTTTTCCCGACTTCTTAGAGCTACAAAGCACAATTAGCAAAAGGATGACTGAATATCCACATTAACCTTTTAACCAGTAGCATTATTTGCTGCAGTGTAGCAACCCTTCTGCAACAATCATCAAAGACAATGTTCCACAATAGATACAACTCTGTCCCAACCACCAATTTTGCGCACAGATCATAGTTCAAAACGCATAATTGAGTCAACAAATTTAACACTGCTTAAACATGCTCTTACCAAAGGAACACCTTAGGCTGCTTCAAGAACGCCTTTTCAGTCTGTAAATCAATTCAAATTACAATTACAGAACAATTCAAACCCGGCAGATATTCCGGAGCGTATATGCTAGACAGATGAGCGTAGAACTATTTAAGAGAAAAAGTGTTAGAGGAGGTGCATGCCTGATCGAAGGATTTACCTGTTCCGCCATTGTCGCGAGATATGAAGTGAGTGAAAACGGCGACTAAGGCGCAGGAGCTAAAACCCTAGTCCGCAATATCTGGGAATGAAACAGCGTATTTGGAGAAATTACACATAAGATGACCGATGAATCCAGGGTGGGCCGGCCGCCCAGGATGGCATAAAGCCCAAAGTGAACTTTAGCCCATTCCTCCAATTATCTGCTCGTTTCAATTGCTACTTTTAGTCTTTTTAATATACTTTCATTTTATTTATTTATTTATTTTACTTTTAATTGCTTGACTACTCTATATATTTAAAACTGATCAGTAACCTCTTATGCTATTCATTTTTTGAAGTTAAATGGGAGTTAATAACTTTCATTTTTTCCAATGTGTTTGTATATCAATTTTAATTATCAGGATAACAAAAATAATTTGTCATTCTCACACACATTTATCATATAATAAAAGTATAAAATGTTGAGAATTTACTGTAATTTTATATTTTTAGTTAAATAAAAAATTTGTGATGTAAACTTTTTGTAGTTATATGAAAATTTAAAATAAAATAAATTTAATATTCAGAGTGTATTTTAATTAGTAATGAGATTAATAATTAAAATTAAATGTGGTGTAAGGGATCCTTGTGTCCCCTTACCAAGTAAGAGAAAACAAGGTCCTCTGCCCTCTTTTTTAGTTTTCTTCCTTTTTTTAAAACCTTTACACTCAAAGAAATTTGCATTAAGTCTTTAGAGATGTTTGTTTGAGTTCTTTCGTGTGGACAGATTATAGTTCGTAGTGCAAGGATTATGATTTGTCACTCATGCATACTCTTGTCTTATAATAAGATTTCGAAGGGTAATTTTTATATATTTTTAGACACAATCATTTGATGCATGTTATATAACAAGAGCAATTTTGATTTAATTTTATTATTTTACAGTGTATTCTCCAATTACTTGTGATTTAAAATTTAACAATTTTTTGAAACTCAACATATGTCACTTCCTATGCCAAACCCCGTGGTTCCAAAAGAATTAAGTACAACTAACGCGTAACATTTTAATAAAGTAGGGGCTATCTTTAGCAAATTGAGGTTTTGGAGAATGATTATCAGTCTTATTTGCGTAAGGATACTCTTCTCTGTCTTTTTGCTTGGATTTTATTAGCACTGTTGGTGGAGTCGAATTATTTGCATCATTGAATCCGCACCAAACACGCCCACGCATGATGTTCATTAATTCTTCGTTTGGTCATCCATTTCATCTATAAAATTTTAAGCCGACGTACCCCAATGTCCTTCAATTTCTAATAACTCTTATATGTCTGTCTATGTGTGAGCGATATAAGAAGTCCTGCACATGAAACGTGGTGGATTGTGTGGTTATCTCTTTTTCGTAAAGGGTTGCTTTAAGTAGCATTCTTCTACCTGCATTGGATAAGACAAACCATACTTGAGATTGAATTCATCAAAATTCAAACGTTGGCAAGTACTAATCAGAGTCTGCCAGTTTTTATCGTGAATCCAAGCCACGAGGCCTGGAGGCGGGTCAAGAAAAAGGAACGTGGGGTTTCAAATTCACATCAAACGATTTTCAATAATAATTCTAATAATTAGATATTCGATTTTGTTTAGTTTACATAATTGCGAAGAAAACTATTACATCCTAGCTTCTTGGGCTCTGTTTGGAAAACAGGTTTTGTTAAGGATCATGTTTGACGAGGTTTTGTGTTGAAATGTGTTAAAGACATTTAAAAAGAATGCTTTAAAAATATGAATAGTATAATTTATTTATTTATATGTACATGTTGTGTAATATTAGATAAAGATAATGATTAGATTTTATAAAATAAATATACATAAAATATGAGTGTATATGTACATATAGATATTAATTTGATTATATAATAATTGATTAATAATTAGTTAATGACAATGTAAGTGCAGAAAATTTAAATTTGAATTTAAACGAAAATTTTGTTAAATAATATAAATGGTAATGTAAAATTTGACAGGATAACATAAAGATTAAAAGTTTAGTTTCATTTTATGATTCAAAAAACATATATTGTAATTATTATATTTTTAAAATTTTCTTCCTAATTTTTTTGATTTTTACATAATTTTTTAAAAAATGCCTAAAAAACACACACAGTAAAGAATGAAAACAACCGTAGCCAAAGCTTTTTTTTTTTTATGTTCTTCTTTTTCCAACTAATATGGGAACCTACGGTCAAGTAAGTTTTGGCAAACAAATTGCGTATGCATGTATGTTTAAAAAGTCTAAAGATACAGGGTATGTTTATTTTGATTTATACTTCAAAAAATATTTCAATTATTATATTTTTTAAATTTATTTTATTTTATTTTTATATAATTTTCGAAAAAAATATGTTAAAAAACACACGCTTAAAAAACAAAACAAACATAACCATGAGCCATTTCGTATCTTTCATCGTGTTAATCTCAAATTTAGAAACTACGTACTTCTTTTTCTTTTCTGTCTTTTTTTTTTTTTTTGGGAACAAGAAAAACGAGGGTTAGTGTGGATAAATTGAGGAGTGGAAGTGGGTGAGTGGATTTTGTTCTGTTATTAACGAAGGAATGCGGGTATTGTTTAAGGCCCAGTTTCCGATACTGTTGTAACCCAGTTTGAATGGGCAAAGGATTCACCCTCACCATTACAATTATATCCTCAAACTGCATCCAAATTCCGATACACAGTCGTGTATAAAATTTTCAGATTCGTGAATCGTTTGAAAGAAACGAGAATGACATGGATACGCAATCAATATGTACGAGGCATGAGAGCGGAAGTTGTAAGAAAAACGAAGAATTAAGGCTGTCCACGCCTGGCGGTAGGAGAAGATGCGGAGTGGAGGTCCGTCAGGTCATGAGATCTGATTAGTTAAGAGAGAGAGAGATCCAAAATTTCTTTTGTCTTTATAAATAAATATAACGGTCCCACGCATTCTTTCAAACACTGCACAGCATTGCTAACATTTGATCAAAGAGAAGCAAGGGAGCAGTCCCCACTGGCGATATGAATGCCGTCGTATGGCTGACTGATTCCCGCATTTCAAATGTATATCATAATTTTTATATAAATGCATGTGATTCTTTAAATCTTGAATTTCTTTTCGTTGCTCGTGATTTGAAGGCATGATCAAGTTAATTCGACAAGTTTGGTATTCTTGGGAACATATTTAGATTAATTAAAAGTAAAAAGGGCTCTAACTAGCCAGGCGACGGATGGCAGCACCAAGATTATTCAGATTTAAGATTGTTGGTGGTTGAAATTAGGGATGATGATGAGTGGTGGTTGGTGGGCCTGCTTGCTTTCATTACAAGTCCCTTCGGCTTAGCTGTGTCTATGACACTTCCATTGCGCTGTTCTTTGCTATCTTCTTCATCATCGTATCGTATGGTATGATTATGTATGTATGATCCGTTGATTAATAAAATGTCAAATGTTGTTGAAGAAAACAAGTGCTGGTAGACCAGCAGCCCAAACACACACGGCACCCACCCCGCCACATGTCATTCATAATGATTGCTTGCCTTATCCATCCATCATTCTGGACAATGTTTGGTTTCAAGGGTATAATAGATTTTTGGAGGAGGAGCAATTTCCGGGACACTTGTACCCAACTTCTCCTCTGCCCTTCAATAATAACATAATTTGAAGCTGGAGAGAATTAAAATCCGCCATCTGCTACATCGTTGGCACAGTTTATGACAGGTCACACTCTATGATTCGTAATATATTATTATTGTTATGACATTTTCATCTTTTCTCCACCGCCAACACCGAAATCATTACAAGTGGCCCCATAGCCATGTGCAACCGTGCCGACCTGTTGATCACAAGTGCAAACACCCTCTAAGTTCACTTGGTCATCAGAACTTGCAAACATTTAATCCGACAAGTCTTCCGTTATATCTGCGTCTTTTTTTTTCACTGTTTTCATTCAATCCAAATTCCGAGCATATTTATTGCTAAAATAATATATTTTATTTTTGTACTATTATTAAATTACCTCGCCGATTTCCCTCCCCTATAATTTGCATCATTTGAAAGTAAAAGATTTGGTAAAGTCAATAAAAAAAAGAGAAAAAATTATTATTTTAATTTGTGATATATTTAAAAAAATTAATTTAGTTTGCATCCAAGCATAACCAAACCCTTCGCGGCACTTTGGCTTTCGTCAAACTCTACACGTTATGGTTTGCCATAACTCCCAACTGATACAGTTACAGGAACCGCAGAATAGCAGGACCCACCCCCGCACGGCACCCCATTTCACTTGTTACGGAGATCACGCCTAAATCTCAAATACACGCACTCTCTCCTTCCATCTGGATAGTCTAAAAGTCTGTTCAGTGTTTCTTCGCGTGGGGCTTCTTCCGAGCTTTAACTTTGTGGGATTGCGCTTCAAACCTCAGAAAACAAGAAAGCGTTTGAGCCCATCAATACAAGAACAACGCTCCAGAGCTAGTAAATAATGTTGTGCTTGGGGCCTCTGCTGTTTTCCCTCGTTACCGCTCTTCTACTTATTTCTTCCATACCTTTAACTTTTTCATCTGGGGAGGACACCCTTCATCCTGCTTACCGGACCTTCCAAACTTCTGGTAATGAAATAATAATTCTTTTCCATTGTTTGTTTTTTTTATGTCTGTTTTAGCTGTTGGAGATTCTTGCGGATTATTTACTTGGAAAGTTCTGCAGGGGGGAAGTACGGTGAGGGGAACAGCGGGGCGTTACTGTCTTGGAGCAGAACAGAAAGGATGCTTGCCGATAATTCTAGTGAGCAACAAGCAAACTCTGCTCTCATTTTGGCTGAAAACAGAACGCGGAGGAAAGACCCTCTCGATGATTTTAAAAAGTACACGGGAGGCTGGAACATAAGCAATCGCCATTACTGGGCTGTAAAGTTCTCGACTTTTACTTCTGTTTGCGGTTGTTTTACCTTTGTGAATTTCAGTCTGTGACTTAACATCCAGCGGGGATCAGAAAAGCTGCAACTTTTATGGATTTTCTGGAATCAGTTTAGTTTTCTTCCTCGGGAATTAGATATCGTACTCTTCAATTTCCGGAATGGTTCTAATCCGACGAAGATCAGTTTTATGTGGAACAACACTTTTCCTTTTAATTATTTCTTTTTTTTTCTGTCTTTGTTATTGTTAACGGATGTATCCCAAATTTCTCACCCTTGCATAATCCCGCGTTTCATTGCAGTCTGTGGCTTACACTGCTGTCCCTCTTTTCGTTATTGCGGCGGTCTGGTTTGTGGTCTTTGGGCTTTGCTTGACTCTCATTTGTCTCTGCTACTGTTGCTGCCGGAGGGAGCCTTATGGCTATTCTCGAATTGCTTATGCGCTTTCTCTCATTCTTCTCATACTCTTCACCATTGCTTCAATGTAGTCTCTCTCTCTCTCTCTCTCTCTCTCACCCCCCGGGCCCTACCGACCTGCTCGGTGGTTTACCTTTTTGATTACTCATTGTGAAAGTAACTAATTTACAGCCGTGCATTTTCAGCGTTGGATGCGTTGTCTTGTACACTGGCCAGGGAAAATTTCATAGCAGTACCATAAACACTTTGGAATATGTTGTCCATCAGGCCGATACCACGTCTGAGAGTCTCAAAAATGTGTCTGAATATCTTGCTTCCGCCAAGAAAATCAACGTGGAACAAGTGTTTTTGCCGTCTAATGTCCAAACCGACATTGATCAGATTCAAAGTAAGATAAACTCTTCGGCAAGCACCCTTTCCAGCAAGACTCAAGATAATTCAAGAAAAATCAAGAATTTAATTGAAACAGTGTAAGTGAACGCCAATTAGTGTTCTTCTCTTCTTTGATGTACGTGTTTGGCTAAAATTGAATGCTAATATTCATGCAGGAGATTGGCCCTCATCATACTATCTGCCGTTATGCTTCTTTTAACGTTTCTTGGATTTGGTATATGCCTATTCTGAACTCACTTTTTACTGCCCTTTCTGACTTCTATCCATCTCATGTTGGAATTTCGTCTTTTCAGTGTTTTCAATATTTGGCATGCAGTCTCTTGTGTACATGTGAGTTTGGATTGCTATTTTTTACTGACTCTCTATCACACGAGCACACACAAACACTTACCTCTCATCCTCTGGTCTCGTGTGTGCCTCACCTCTCCATTTGTTGTTGCAGCTTGGTGATTACTGGATGGATTCTTGTGACTGGAACGTTCATATTGTGTGGCATTTTTCTTCTTCTTCACAAGTATGTTCCGCTACAGAATTCTTATCCGCTTATTCAACTTTTCTGTTGTTTGCTTCCGTTTCCCTTTTGCTAATTTTCTTCGTTTGTTGATTTGATTGTTCATGTGAAAAGGGTGGTTTCCTCGTTTTCTTGTTGCTAATTTATCTGGTTGCTTAGGCTGTAAATGTGAAAGAGGAGGTTTCCTTGCGGAAGTGATGTTGCCTTAATCTTTTTTATATATCTCTTATTGTTGGGGTTTGCAAAGAGGCAATAAATTATAATTTGACTCTGATGCCTGCTTGCAATTATCACCTGAAGTGGCGGAGTTAGTGAAAATTTATAGATAATATTCACATTTTGCAAGTAATTACAAAATACAGAAAGCATGCTGTCTCTTGTGGCCGGTAGATATCCATCTTATTCTGTTTGTGCATGCGTGTTCCTCTCGCCTCTCTTTGAGATCGCCCCAAGTTGTTTAATGTTTTATTTGTGGTAATTAATTTCTCTCATTTACACTACCCTGAGGTAGTCCCCTATGTAGTTACTTTATTTAATCTGATCTCTCGAGTTTGCAGTCTTATCTGATTGCTCGGTTTTTAATGTAGTGTGACTGGAGATACTTGTGTAGCAATGAATCAATGGGTCCGAAATCCAACTGCGCGTACAGCTCTAGATGATATACTGCCTTGTGTGGATAATGCGACTGCCCAAGAGACATTAACAAAAAGCAAGGAAGTAGCATCCCAATTAGTCAGTTTAATGAATAGAGTCATCACTAATGTCTCTAACAACAACTTTGCTCCCAAGATTTCACCATTCTATTTCAATCAATCTGGTCCACTCGTGCCAAATCTTTGCAATCCATTCAATCCTGACCTGACAGATCGAGCTTGTGCACCTGGGGAAGTGGAGCTGAACAATGCGACACAGGTATTCGAAAATTTGAGCGTTGCTCTTCATGGATGTTTTATAGCCATGGTAGTTACTCCAGTCTCTTTTTACTGAGAATGCAGGCTTTGAGCGGCTATGTGTGTAAAACATCGGGGAATGGCATCTGCATCACGACGGGGCGTCTTACTCCAGCTATTTACGGTCAGATGGCTGCTGGTGTAAACGTGAGCTACGGCCTGTACCGATATGGTCCTTTCCTGGTCAATCTTGAAGACTGTAGTTTTGTGAGGCAGACATTCTCTCGTATAGACCAAACATACTGTCCTGGGCTAAGAAGATACAGTAAGTGGATAAGTATTGGGCTTGTGATGGTCGCCGCTGCAGTGTTGCTGTCTCTACTGTTTTGGGTTATATATGGAAGAGAGAGACGGCACCGTGTGTATACCAAAGCACTCGTGCCAAGAGGGGCCCAGGGTTTTGAAGGAGCTAAGCATACTTAGAAGACGTGGCGTGCCATGCCGGCCAAGACCGTTATTACATAGCACTGAAGGAAGTGATCGTGCCTAGACTAGGGCGGTCGGAAAGCTCTGTAATAGAAAGTTTGGAACTTCTAAATATCCGATTCAATCTTGTAAGATATGGCCTGCCAAGAGTATTGTTTTATAGCATTCAAGGAAATGAGCATGCTGCAGATGCACTCGGTGCTTGGCTTGTGTTGTAAGGTATTTATGTGTACCGTCTACGTGGGGGTAAATACTAATTGCTAGTTTGTAAAGCCTTTGGACTATGGTTAAAGGTGAGTTGGTTTTTGCTCGAGATTGCAAACTACTTTCGTGAAGTTATATTAAAGTCTTTGCTGCCCTTGCATTTGATATCTACGAATTTAGGGATTTTCTTTTGGTTTTTATCATTATTACCCTGAAATTTTGTGCATGATGTATGTATTCTTGGCTTGGCATGTCTTGTCTTGACCTGCCTACCCGGGGCTTTATTTGGATGCAAATTTTGTAGGCCGAAAGCGTTGGTGTGCAAATTTAAGTATGGTAAAAGAGTAAGAAAGAGAAATTAAAAATGATATTTTGATAGATAATATGTTGATGTGTTATGATGCATATAATCAATTGGCATCAAATAAGCAATAACTAGTAATTCATGCACGCATAGCATGTGCGTGTAAAGTTTATGCACAAGCCTTTCATTCATAATTTATCATAAAGTTTATGCACAAGCCTTTCATTCATAATTTATCATTTAGCAAAAATTAAGCATTTTACCTATAATAAAATTTTATAATTTTATTAATGATAATAAAATATAAACTATTATGTTTTAAAATGAACTAGAAATGCATATAAAATGAAAGAAATAATTAAAAGAAATGTTCAATAAGAAAAAGTGAATAAACAAATTTTAATTCAAAATGATAAAAAAACAGAAAATATAAAAAAGCATGAAAATATAAAAATAAATAAATAAAAGAGAGGCATTTTAGATTCTTTGCTTGAAGTACAAAAGATATATATTATGGGATGTTAAAATAAATAATACGTGATTTTGTTGAAGGATAGATTAGAAACTAGCTAGTTATTTTAGAGACTCCCCCATAATAAATAATAAAGATGCATAAAATAATTTTCATTATATTATTGCATTAGATTTTGATAACAAAATATTGGATTAACAAGATATATATAATTTTATTTTGGTAAGCGATAAATTAAGCATATGAGTAGGACTAAAAGATTTTCTACGAGTACCCTAATTTTGTTTAAAAATAGTTTTAAAATTGTCTGAACAAGATGTTCAATAATTGTAAGGCTATCTTGGTTTAAGTTCTTCCACTTTCGTCATTAAAGCGCACAACCCGAAACAGTGTCACGAGTGTTTTCTAATGATATTAAAACTCTATACAAGCACAACGAATCAAAGCCTTTGAACCTTGATCAATAGCCTGTTATCATTCATGAGTTAACTCAAAGCTTATATTCTGCAGGGCATGGCTCGAATGGTACAATTTATGGAGCAGAAAGAATATGTTTCAGGGTTTCCAACCATTTATTAGTTCATGTAATCGAGTGTATACCACTTGCACCAACACTCAGTCAAAAATCCTCTCCCCCGTGGATAGCAGCAGAAACACAAGTGAACTGAAAATACAGAGTGCACCTGGGATAAGGAAAACGGCGGTCCAGCTATCTGAACTAGTGAGGTCCAACTGAGCGGCCTTAGCAGCTTCAAGAAGACGACCAGTGAGATCGACGCCAACTATGCCTGCCAAGGTACCAGCCGTATTGGAAACCCCCATAACAATTCCTGCATATCTGGGAGCAACATCCATGTGATTTACAGCAAATCCAGCTCTTCCAAGCGCCAAGAACCCAAGAGCCACTGAAGAGCAAAACACAACCCCATCCGCTGTTCTGAACAACGGAAGAGCCATCAGTGCAAAAGACGCCACCACAAATCCTGCAGTGTTCAGAAGCTTTCTAGTTCTGGTCACAGAGAAAACTCTCTTAGTTATTAAGTGATCCGCAACCACCCCGCCAATATTTGAGAACAGAAACATGTTGAGGTAAGGCATCATCTTGGACGAACCCATTTCTTGAAGACTATGCTGCAGGCCCAATTCAAAGTATGTCGGAAGCCAATTCATGAGTACATAGAGACCATAGTGGAAAGTAAAATTGTTGATGACTATTGCCCAAATTGGCAAACTGAGGATAATTCTCTTCCAAGGAATTTTTGGCGTTCTTATGGAATTGACTCCATTTGCAGCTCTTTTCTTTTCATTCCTTTCAATCGGAAGCAAGGACTCACCAAAACCAGCAGCTGTAGCCTTGGGATTATCAGAACGAGGCGGATCACTAGCATACCTGAGCCAAAGTAGAGACCACATTGCACCTAAAGTAGCTTCAGCGAGAAACACAGATTGCGGCCCCTTAAACTTGACCAGGCTTGGAAGCAAAAGTGTTCCCACCGCTGCACCAAAATACATACCTGAAGTTGTGAGAGAAACAGATCTCGATCTTTCGTGTGGTGGCACCCACTGTGCCAGTACAGTGTGAATGGAGGGGAAGATAAACCCTTGAGCCACTCCAACAAGCAAGCGAGCTATGACCAAAATTGTGACTCGATTAGGATCCAATGGTACCAAAGAACAAGTCAGAGACCATAAAACAAATGAGAGAAGGAGAACACGCCTTCCCCCAATCTTTTGGGCTGCCCAACCACCTGGAACTTGTGAACAAGCATATCCATAATAGAATGTTGAAAGTATCATGCCCTTGCTTGACTGCTTTATTCCAGCTGCATCAGCAGCAGCAGTATATGCAATGGAGAATCCCACTCGTTCTATGTAGCACACACAAGTGCAGATAAAGGTCAAAATAACAATTACATAGCGCTTTGGAAAATTTGACATCTTCATTCTCTTTTTGTGTTCATGAATTGAGAAAACAACTTTCTTGTTAGATGATTCCAAAACAATAAGAGCAATTCCAGATATCCACAGATCACAAAAGAAGAAGCCCTCCTATAAAAATTTGAGAATGAAGTTCAGTTAAACTGACTGTGATCAGGTGATAGATCATAGAAGACATCACCAATGAGCAGAAATTCATACAAGTGGATAATCTAAAACAGATGAAAGAGTTTACACAACTTCTGGTAACCCAAACATTAGATGGCCATAGTACACAATATGTATGCAAATGAGACAGTTTTTGATTCAGTTATTAAAATTCCTAAATGCAACAGGAAAGTTATCAGTGGAAGCAGTAAACCAGAAAATAGCCTGCTAGCGCAAAATTGCTGTAGAAGAGTAAGAGCCTCTCTTTCCTTTTTCTTTTGGAGGAATAAAGGAAGTTCAAGTACAAAATTTCTTCCAAATTTTGCTCCAAAAATACAGGAAAAATTTTCAAGAGAGCTCGCCTTCTACTCAATCACATCAACATGATAAGACAACGCATAAATGAACATGCATGTAAAATAGATGAACTGGAGAAGTTATAACAAAAGCACTTCAGAGTACGCATAAGAAATATTCTGAAATAATTTTCAAAATTGGATTCCTGCAAACCTGCAGTAGATATTACAAATTGGATGGTATACAGTTAGGCAGAATTACAAGATTCTATCTTTATTAGATTCACTAAACCAGTGCGATGAAAATTTATAATTCAATTATTTTATTTTGTTTATTTTTGCAGCGCACAATAAAATCGTGAGAATCACTCGACCAGATTCATATTCATACATAGTTATTAGCAGAGGGAAAGGAAAACACACCAAATTCAACAAGAAAAATCCTATCTCACATTTCATTAATTTATCAGGAAGATAATCTTTGTTTCCCCACCGTATAAGCGATACTATAAGTTAATTATATAAATCAATTCACATCGGTCAAAACCATTATTACATTTAGGACAACAGCAATCTTCCGACTAAAGAACAGTTATATCCACAGATTAACCACATTCGCACACAAGACACAAAAGACGGCACAAGGAAAGCGAAAAACAAAACCAAATCAGTGTCCCAGTCTTGTTCTGATAGATGCATGCACGCAGATCAATTATCCCAATGGTCGAATGAAGATTCTTTGGGGAGAGGGGTAGGGGGTAGGAAATGCCAGGGCAAATCAGAGAGACCCCCCCCCCCCCCCCCCCTGAATCAACAAGTAAAAAGAAAGAAAGAAAGACGAGAAAGGAAAAGAAAAGAAAAAAGATCAATAAAGTTGGAAAACTGAACTCACCTTGGAAGTGATCCGGGAAAAGGATTCCCCAGAAAAAATAATTATTTTTGAAATAAAAGAAAAGGGAAAAACAAGAAGACGAGGAGAAGGAGAAGCAGAAGAGAGTTTGACCCCGCAGACACCAAATGGGCCGAAGGGGAGAGGGCCAGAGAGGTAGTTGGGCAGAGCTATTTTGACAGAAGCCAAACAGGAGAAAAGAAGGGTAATTGTCAAAAAGTAAGAAATCCCTGTACAGAAGATAAAATTATGGTGTTGGGATCAATAAATGAATGCAAAGAAAAATACATAGTGGACATTTTCGTACTCCGAGTTGGAAAACCGCTCACCCCAGATCGATGGTAGAGAGAAGGCCAGGCTCAGGATTGCAGTGCCCCCTCCCACAGGCCGCCTTCTTCCTATTATGTATGAATGAACGGATTAAAGTCAAGAAATCCATTATAGGGTAGGGTATTCCCCGTCCTGCCCTGGTGGGCTGAAATTGAGGCTCTGTATTGATGCAATAAGCTTGACCAATCATTTGTTTCGACGGTGAAATGTATTCCAAGTACAAGAAGAAATACGGGTATGAGATATACAGTGGACATTAATTGTGCTGGTGTCCACCAACTCCAGCTGGAATATAATAATGATGATGATGTACGGAATAATTTACGAATTATGAAGTTGCGAATTTGAAATAATAAAAATAAAATTATTTAAAATTACAAGTATAAACATCTAAGATAAGAAAATAAAATAGATCGAAAAAATTTAAGATGAGATAAAGTAGGGAAGTAAACAAAAATAAATATAATAAATGCCATACTATGTTAGGAAAGTAAAAAATATTGAAATAAAATTAATTATGTAATTTTATATTATGTAATTAAAAACACTTATTAACTTAATAATATAGTATAACACAGTATAGTATATACAATAATTAACTAAATATTAAAATAGGTAATTGTATAAATTTATTGGTAACATTATAAATTCAAAATAGTCGCATTAGTCACAAAATTTTAAATTTAGTTAAGTAAGCACGATGTATATAATGAATACATAGAGTTTATTTTTACTCTTGAATATTTATGTATAAATTAATTAGAATTTTATTTTTTATTTTATAATATTCAAATGTATGTGTGTATTTTTCATAAAAATTATATGTCTTGTACTTTGTTTTAACAATTTAAAAATACTTTTTAATCTAATACATAAAAAGTATTTAGAGGTTATTTTAAATATTTATTTCCGTATTATATATTATTTTATAACAATTAAATCATCCTAAAAATTTGATTTACCTTCAAAAAAACTGTTATTAATAAATTTATTTGAGTAAGCACGATGTGTATAGTAAATACATGGAGTTTATTTTAAAAAAATATATAAGTTTTATATATAGTTTTATAACAATTAAATTATCCATTGAATAATTTGATTTAATTAGAAGTATAATTAATAATTTAGTAGTTTAAATACATAATTGGATAGTCCATGAAGTTGGTAATATTTTTCTTTGCAACTTATTTTTATAAAAATATTTTGATTAGTAGAAATTATGTACAAATTGTACTTTATTAGGGTGACACTATATTGCGAGATGTAACTTTTGTTAGATGCGACCACGAGGCATGCACATTAGATATTTTCTTCGTCGACACAAATTGAATGCAACTTTTCATAAGATTGTACCAATTGAGTGTTGTTGATAGTGATAGGTTTGAATTGAGAGTTTGCACGTTATTTGTGCTAAACTATGGACATAGTCATGATAGAGTCATTGTAATTAATTTGAACACTAATGACAATCTACATTTCTTCATAAACCCTATTAATGAATTCTATTTTCTAAAGCTATATTTGGAGTTTGATGAGACTTTACATTTTCTAGCAAATCATGATTTTTATTCATACCCCAGAAATGAGTAATTAAATGAGCTCTATCAAATCACAAAAGGTTTGAGACAGATAAAGGTTCATGAAAGTCTCAGAGAGTATCATTTTGATAAGAGACCTTCACATGTGGCTCTGTAGTTAGATGATACATTGAATAAGGAGGATGACCTAGAGACAGAACCATTCATTGATGTGTCAGGAGCGTATGACGATAGTTTTGGACAAGATTGGAGTGTCATAGATACACTGCCAGATGATAACACTGAGGAGGATGATGGCAAAAGGCTTGCACATGCGAGTACAATAAAATTAATACAAGAACGAATTAGTCAATGGTACGTTGGGATATGAACTCAACTTTATATGCAGTTAGATTTAGGTTCGAGGTAAACTACATGCCCATCCATTGAATTCTTACAAGCCATTTCTAGTGACTGCATCCAAGATTTTCAAGATATTTCCAGTGATAAGAATCATGTAATTTTTACTGTTAAAAAAAATATTCATTCAACGTTGCACAATATGAATATAAAATAGTAAAGAGCACACCAATTTTGTGGAGGATAAAATGCAAGCAAGATGAAGGTTATAAGTGGGGTTTAAAGATTATTCTAAAGCCAAAGTTAGGTTTCTAGCATATTACAAAATATGAAGGTCCACACACTTACTTATCAAGTGCGGTATCAATGGACAACAAAAACCTAGACAAGAACACCATAGCTCGATTGCTTTTGGGCATGGTTCGCTAAAACCTATTGTACGAGATCAAATTTATCATTTAAATAACAAAGGACGAGTATGGCTTTGAAGTGAGCTATACTAAGGTATGACACGGTTTGACGCGGGTTGTGGAGATGATGTATGACACATGGGAGAATTTAGTTTAAGAGCTACCCGCGTACATAACCTCCCTGTGCAAGTACAACTTTAGAATTATTGTGGAGTGGCAGCACATCAAGAGTGGTGTTAGAGTCAATACACATTAGGTATATTTTTTAGGCCTTCAAACTATTTCTTAATGGATGCCAATACTATTGTAATATAATTAGTGTAGGTGGGACTTATGTTCGAGGTACAAGCATAAAATATTAATTGCTGTAGCACTTGATGGGAACCACAAAGTATTGCTATTAACTTTTGCTATTGTGGATGGGAAGAGCACATAGTCATGGCACTGATTTGTTAATTTGATCAGCAGTTATATTGTGCGTGATAGGGAATACACCTGTCTTATCTTTGACGGTCATGCAGGCTTGCTTGCAATTGTGAAAAGGGTTCCTGTCATTTAAGAACTACGTGAGACACATGTTTATTATTTGAAGTATCTTTACTTAAACTTCAGCAAAGGATTTATGAGCTAAGCTTTAAAAGACCTATGTTGAAAGATTGGGTCTGAGCTACTGAAGTTCAATACATGTATGAAAGAGATACATAGAATCAATCATAACGCATGGAATTGGCTTCTGACAATTAATCAGGCGAAGTGAACACGACTATATGATGGAGGATGGCGAAGAAAGATCCAGACAACTAATATTTTAGAATCTCTTAGTGGAATTTTGAACAGTGCAAGACAGCTCTTAATAACCTCAATTGTTCAATTTACATTTAATTGTATTGTTGGGTTTTTTTTAGATAAACTCACAAAGGCAACAAATATGAACGTAGATAATTGTGATTGGCTGACATGGCTTGCAAACATGTACCGAGATACAAAGAGGAGGTTGTTAGGTATACATCTCAATTGATTGATAAGCATGTGCATTCCGTTGACATACGAATATTGTGCCACGATGGGTGCCATATGACTAATTATGTGATTTGTCTCACGTGACACGAGTACAGTTGTGGCAAATGGATTTCGAGTGGAATTCTATATTCTTATGTTATCCATGTGTGCTGTCAATGTAGTGTTAACCTGAAAGAGCTTTTTAGCGCTTATTACTCAATTAATACATGGTTGGAGATCTACTATGATGAATTTCAAGCAATGTAGCCTGAGGACTATTAGGATTCTACATTGTTTTAGTTGGTGCACAATGCAGAACATCGACAGGTTCAACGCAGAGGCAGGACTGAACAAATCTCATTACAAATGAGATGGATTGTGGGCAAGTGCATGCTAGGTAGGCTCTTAGACGTGTAGAAGCAGGAAGTTCGCGTAGGAGAGTCTAAATAGTCAACAGCGAAGTCTTGTATTTTAATATGTTGTTGACTACAATAAAGATATTTAGGTAGAAAATGTATGAGGTGTGTAATTTTGTTTTGTAACACAAATGATCACATACTTATTTAATATAAATGACTCTATGTATTCATATATTTTTCTCTTATGCACCAACATTAGATTTAATCATTGTTTTATTGATAAATGAGTGTGACAGAAAATTTTATTAAAACATGGTAGATAATAATTTCATTTATTTTGATTTCTGGTAATAAATATTAAAGCACAGTAGATAATTTTTTTATTAAGGTAGGGTTAGCTATTTTTTAAACTAATTCTTGTTTTTTGCTAAAATTATAGGATGTCAGCAGATATCTTCACTTACTCTGATTTGATTAACAGTTTAGTGTTACAAGAGAATCACTGTTCGAAGAACGCTTAGACTGACACCTTCGATAGATGCCTTACTTCACAAGTCCTGTGCATGGAGATCGATGACTGATACTAGTAGCCACAAGATATGGATTTTTCGAGAGATTTTAGATTCTGTGGTACACACATAGGTTCGTTATTAGCGTATGTGTTACGTTATATTGCTAGCACAATATTTGATTGAAATAATCATTATAAGGTGTTTGTTGTAAATAATGTATAGTTTAACTGACAGCTATATGTTTCTGAGTGGAACACCGCATTACCAACAAGATTTGGGCATCATATGTGAACATACTTGAGTCCACTCATCTTGTATGCCATTGTAGAGATGCACTGGTTGAAGCGAGTTGTACGATAGTTTATGATAATGAAGGACATTCCACTTACTCTCACGGAAATGCGACCGAAATGAGAATTTTTTTTTTACAATTCCATGATTACAAATCACAGAATTAGGTTTCTATGGTTTGAAATCATGGAATTGGGTTAATTTCATGAATGATATTAAAATAGAAACATTTTAAAAAATAGAAAATTTTTTTAGATTAAACAGTGAAAAAATCGTCTTTGTTCTCACATCTAATTACACACATATATTTTATCCCTCCTGAACTATTGCATCCCTTCTTGAATTGTTTAGAAGGAACCAACTTATTTGTATGTTAGACCCAATCAACATCTATAAATACGTAGGGGTTCATGCATTTGTAGAAAAAACAATTTTCCATTTGCATTTCTTGCATTCTTCCCATATCCTGCTATTCTGATTCTCTTTTGATGCTGTCTTGTCTTGTCTGCTTCTTCTACTTCTTACATTTGTTGATTGCATTTTTGTCGTCACCGTCACCATCCTTCCCTGTTGCTACTATCTATAGGAATTGTTTCAATCTATTAAATTGTTGATTTCTAATCTTTCTAAATTAATTAAGAAAAAAGACTCATTTAATTTTAAAAGAATATTTTAAATTGTTAACATAATTTCTTAAAAACACTATCGAATTGACATGACTCAAACTACTACATTTATTGTCTCATTTACCATTTTTCATAAAATGCATAACCTTTTAAGCTATACCTCTCCTCAATCCACATTACGTTCATAATAATCCACCCTTTGGTTGCCCATATATAATATAGCGCGATCTACATCTATTTCTGTTGACGTTGACTACAACAACAAATATGCCCTTATTGTTTATGAAATCACCATTATCCCCCACGTCGAGAAGAACACTACAACATGGTTCATCGGTAGGATTCCGACCAAAAAAACTGAGTCAAATATCAAAAATACAAATGGTTTTCAATTATGTACGTACTGGGCCAAATTTCTTGAACTAAAATGCCCCTCAGATTCTTTAATAACATTTGCATTAGTGACAAAGATTGACTGACTTGTAATGTAATTAATATAATGGATTTCATTATAATGCATCAGACAACTCAACAAATTAGTCATTATTTGATTATTTGTAGTCACTGGTTGCATTTTTGGCGATATAAATGACTTCATTACATGCGCGGCCAACCAAAATAAAGTACACTCAAATGTTCTCACCACCATCAGCATAATTTTGGCCCTAATTGTTCAGCCTCTTCTGTGATACACATATGATGTTTAGTACACCTCAAGCATTCCTCATTCTCGTATTCCGATTGTTCAACGGAAAAACGGAGTCGCACGCTAAACAATTATTTACTAATTTTTCAGTAATATATATATATATATATATATATATATTCACGGAAAGTGTGTTTTTCTTTTTTGGCCATGAGATTCTGACTAATTTATCTAGTTTGGTCATGCGGCTTTAAGTTTTAATATTTTCTAATGTAAAAACTGGCTGATTATAATTGATGAGAATTTTGAACACGATTCAAGATCGGTGGAGTCCTCCAGATACAACACATTCACGAATCCAGGAACATTTTTTCTGGCACGACAATTATATAAATTCCACTATGTATAGCCACTACTTATTAATTTCTGCGGTCGACCTATATATATATATATATATATATATTTCATACTCCGAATGATTTGCTAGAACATAACCGGCAAATACCATACCAGGCCTTGTCTATTCAATCAGCTTAAATCTTGTTTATATGTCCCACCAAATCTATTAATTGTTTCCATCAAACCAAATTGAGTTATTCTTTTAAAAAATTAGGACATTTAAAAATATATAAAACTTGACTTTTTTTTTTTTTTTTAAATTGATAACACCGTGCATAACATGGGATTTAGACTAGTAATTAATTCTCTGAAATCCCCATTCTTCTTAGGTAATGCTTGTTCCGTTGGAAAATTGAACCATTCCACTTGAGCCTTATGATTTTAACAATTCCCAATATATTTGGAAGGAATTTTTTTTTTTCATAATATTGATATATTTTATATTTATGAGATTTATACCAACAAACATCATTTATTGCCAAACAATTAAATATTTAAAATATTATTTGCAAAATATGAATACATATAAATTATTAAAATACACATAAAATTAAAAATGGACTTATACATTATCAACATTTTATTTTGTAATTTTTTGAGAACATATGCTAAATATGTATAATATTTATTCATATATACATACATCCGCACACACACACACACACGCGGATATGTCTAAGCAAAATAACATATTTTAGTATAATTTGATATAATACCACATAAAATTTAGTGTATACCGATATAGTTGACACATATCTATGTAATATGATTGATGTCTATATATACGGTTTCACAGGCGCTTAGCATGTTATTTATAAAGGCACTTCACATAACTATATTAATTTATATATTTAAATTTTTATATAATGAATATCATTAAGAAATTAAAAATTAAAAATACACAAATATGTAGTTTACATTTAACTTATAAATAT
The DNA here is from genome assembly GCA_019155195.1 of Avicennia marina. Classification (NCBI taxonomy): domain Eukaryota; kingdom Viridiplantae; phylum Streptophyta; class Magnoliopsida; order Lamiales; family Acanthaceae; genus Avicennia; species Avicennia marina. The sequence continues at coordinate 22,740,692 of CM032753.1, read as the reverse complement.
ACAATTTATAAATTCAAAAATAAAATTTTATAGTTTACATGTGCTGTTCATTGGAATCAACCACTTTTGAATTAGGCGGTGCATATAACAAATAAAATCTGCTTAATCTGTAACTTGACTACTATTACACACACACTTACTGTAATGTTTTTATTAAAAAAATTTAATTTTTTTATTCACAAAAATCTATTGATAATGAAACTTTGTGTCAAAATATGCACATGCTCCTTTTGACGCGATCCCAGCACCCGACGAAATTTGTTTTAGTATTTAGTAATTTTAATTTTATTAATTAATGAACTTTATTAATAAATTGAGCCATATGTACTTTGAGTTTAGAGTCTGATAGCATTTAGTATAAATAGCAGTTTGTTATTCAGTTGAAAAGGATTCAGATACAGAACAATGTAGGCAAAGTTTTTGATCAATTTCTTTCAATTCCCTGAAATTGTGTCTTCAATTTCTTGTAAATTTCTATTCCAAATCGAGTCATTCCGGAGTGGTCCGTGTGATTCGTAACGTATCAATCAGTATTTGGTGTGTTGATTGTGGTTGTTTTTATCGGATTCAATCCAATTCTACCACGTTGGGTCGGTATTCTTCACTCGATTCGCGTCCCTACGAATTTCAAATTCGGGTTCCATTACACCGTTATATCTGACGCGATCTTTGATCACGTCACCTTTTGTCTTTGTTTCTATATAGTTTTAAGTATAAATATGGTTTTTTTATTTTATAGTTATGGCTTATATATTTGAGCATAAATTAAAAATATATTGATGAACTATATTAGGTAATTGAAGATGTACTTGTTCTTCCATATGAATCAATTTTTGTTTTTCATATTTGTCTCTTTCATAATTTTGCATGTGCAATGCTCTGGTTTTCTTTTAAATTATAATAATATTGAAATCTAGTTTATGTATAGATTTTTATATTGTAAAATATCAGGTAGTTAAAATTTTTTAAAAATAAGAGTCTTTATTTTTAACTCTATCGTTGCTCATGTAGATTTTTATTGAAATTTTGAATCAATTTAAAAATTTTCAAAATATAGTTTTATAATTGAAAAGGCAATACGCATACATAAATTTGAATATAAAAGAGATACGAAGATGGATGTAACGAATACTGATTTTATTTTATTGGTATTAATTTTTTTACATAATATATTAATTAATAATAAAATTATAAATATTATTATTGAAATATTTCAACACTAACTCTACTTTAAGTCATCTCGACAACTATGAAGTGGCAAATTGACCGACCGAACTGTTTGATTTGAAAAAGAACTCATAATATTCAATAGTTTAAATTTGTGTCAACCTGTACACTTTGAATTGAGTGAAATTTTCACGGTTACTAGACTAGGGATGACGGCATTAATGATTTCCAAGTGCATAGGCCGAGTGTTATACTTGACTAATTGGTTAGCTAATATGATATGTAATTATTAAATTATTTTGTCACGCGATGGTTTAACCTTGGTAGGCTATTAACTGTTATGAAGAGATTATTGCAAAAAAGACCACCAATTAATTTCTACCCACAAGTAAATGAACACAGAAAAGACTCAAACAAGATTTTTTTTTTTTTAATTATAATTATAATTATAATGTGACAACCAAAATGATAAGAGGGTAGTGGGATCGATCATGCCAATTAAAAATGACACGAGATCCATCATGGGATAATTAGACAATGCCATTATCACACGAGCTTCAAAATGAGAGAAGGCGTTCATTTTCTACCTAACAAACAGTGATCATATTTGGTTTTTTTTATCTTTTGTTTTCATTAACTTTGATAAATATGTATAGTTATTCCTCAGCACTCGAAAATTAAATATTTGTGCCTTTTACTGACATATACGTAACTTAGTATGATATGTATCTTCTTAGTTTACAGGGGAAATAATACAAAAAATAAAATTAAAAATGTCAGCCAATATTTGCCAGAAAAATGGCATGCTTGACCGCAATTAATAGAATTGTGTCCACAGACAGAGGTACTTTTCTCCACCAAGAAAGTTATTGATTAGCATCTGTGTTTGTGGCAGCAGGCAGTCAATGGTAAGCTGCACACTGCTTCCTTCACGGAGCAACGCATATGTGACTGAGGCATTAACTCTTTAACTCATTTTTATCTAACACCCAATTCCCGGTTCCTGCCTGTAGGACCCCTGTTATTTTTAATTACGCTATAATTTAATGTTGCTTACTTGCTTTACAAATTATTTAGATGCTGCATGTGGAGTAATTGGCAATGGAGAATATATAACAGCAGGCCACCATCATTGTTGTAAAGGAGGCAGGTTTGCATCGAATTTAGTCCTAACCGCCCCCTCATCGAGTTTTGACAATTTCTTACCTTGTGCCAGACTGAACAACAAACACTTGTTTTACCTCTCTTATTAGTCTAAACTTTACCAACCTGAAGTACAGGAAAGCCATGACGTTAAGAAAAATCAGATTAAAGAAATGGCAACTCGGTTATTTTCTTTAAGTAAAAAAGAAATCCCATTTTAGGCTTAATATCGGGACAATGGGCCATCCCATTTCCAAAATCTCTCTACCCACCGAATTTCCATTTTTTTTTTTTTGATTGGTCTCAGCGCATACAGCACACGAACTCATGCTTCCGAGCCTCATTTATTCGATTCGGACACACTGTTGCACGACATGGCTTCTCCACTCAAGATTCCGGGGCGGACCTTGTGGCTCAAAAAAAAGTCGTTTTGCGGAGTCCTGCCGTTGTTAATGAAACAGTGCTCGTTGATGGAGGTGCCTCGATAGCAACCATAGATGAAGACTTCATTAATTGTGCGGGTGGCCTCCAACCAACATGTACGTGTTGAATAATTTCTTCAAACTGGGAGAGTGGTAACTTGAGATGGTACTTGTAGAGGAGTTTGGAATTCCTCCAATGCAGAATCTCTTTTCAGGCACGCATTCAACCATTCAAATACTGAAAATGGAGAGAGAGTCAACGATGAGCATGGGACTGGCGAGGCAAGACGTAACCATATCTTAAATTAGACCACAAAGCTCACACCCTGGACTCGGAATCCTCAAACAACGGAGAAGCTATGGCTCTGGGAATGGGAACAGAGGGCCGCAGCAGATGAGTATGTATCTGACTTGAAGGCTCTTGAGAAAACAGTGCAAGATATTGGGACCCGGGGGGGGGGGGGTGGTGAAGTTCTTGGTTTACGAAATTCACATATAGATGGATCCTCTGCCTCTCTTCAAGTGGTCGCGCCCGGATACTTAAATTAACTTCTTCTTAGGATTTTCTTGTCGCTACCTGACAGTGGATCCGTCACATCTTGACAGCTCTTCAAAATATACTGAAAAGCTCCGGAACTTCAACTGTAGCGGGGTTGGGTGAGTGTCACCAATGCCCTGTTGGAATCATCTGTAGCTAATCTCATCCCCACACTGGAAAAGGTATCTGGATCAGCCTGGGATGTCTTCCTAGGATTATACACCCAAACATACCGCAGACAGTCGGTCCCTGGTTGGCTTTTGCCCCATATCCTGATTTCTACGGGTGAGTGTGTTGCATTAATTTTAATGCATGGAGTAGAGTACACAAGGAAACAATCTAACTCCCATTTAGATCCACTTTTGAGTGCACTTACATGCCCATTGTCGAACTTGACAGTGGGCAGCGTCTGATGGGAAGAAAAGTTGTGTCCACAAGACAAGACTTACCATCTGACCACGAGAGGCGGTGATTTGCATAGCCTAACAATGCTTCTGAATGGAGAAATCATATACTTGAATTCTTCAGGGACAATGCCTCCATTAGAAACTAGAAGGGGGAACCAATATTTGTTGCTCCTTTCTCCATACTATTCGCTCATATGCCCTTTATTCAGGTTCCTGCCTGTGAATAAAGCATCTTCAGAAGATGCTACCATTTGCCAAGTAAAACTTCTAATTACTGGAGTTCTTTAGTTAAAAGTTGATCGTCGCTGCTTCAATCCATTTACAACCGGCTACCATTTTTACTTGGAATGTTACTCCTAATCTGCTAAGAAGGCTTTTCAAAGATTTGAATAGGCTTGAATGCTTCTTTGTCTTCTGCAGAACAAAGAAATCATACCTGGGATGCAAATCTGACTTAACCATTTATACTATATATCCCTTGAGACCTGACATTATTACTGCCGAAAAGTAAACAAATTTAATTCTCAGCAGTAGCATAAAACAACCCAGCTTACGGTATCCAAAAGAAAGAATCTTTCCCCAAACAGAAAAACAAGCTAGGAATATATATAAATTATTTCTACTTATTTTCAACTATGAAGCGTAATATTGGAAGGAAAGCTAACTATAGTGAAGAAGAGAAAACTAATAAATATCTGAGGGCCGAAGGACAAAAAAAATAGGACCTCTAGAGAGAACCATGAAGAAGTAAAGCGCAGCCTTGGATATATATATATATATATATATATGTATGTATGTATGTATATATATATATATGTATGTAGAGAGAGAGAGAGAGAGAGAGAGAGAGAGAGCGAGCGAGAGCGACAGCGAGTGGGGCAGCTGTCATACCTGGAAATTTAGGCACGCAAGGCGAAATAGACAATTATCATACCTGTCATCGTTTACAGGAGTAAAATATTGCTTTTGACAGATTCATTTGTAACATAGGCGTAAGTTTGGATTTAATCAAATCAACCAACACAGAATATTTTCCATAGTATACTAGGATGGATTGATCCCCCAAAAAACGAGTGATGGACGAAATAACAGGAAAAAGGTAATCAAGATCATGATGATAGAAGCGAGGTTACCAGTTTTGAGAACATCAATTTCACCACTTGGCGTATAATCAGCTATTAACACCTTTGAATGAATGAACACAAAATTCTCAGGCTGGCTTCTGCACAACCATGCAACGAAGACAACTGACACTCAACCACCCCACAAATCCAGAATCATAAGTTACAGTTACATGTCTTTACAAAATTGAGAAAGGACCGACAGGAAATAGTTCTCAGATGCAAATATGAGTATTCCATTGCTCTATCTGCTCTCTCATCCCTGGTTGTAACCATTTGCCAACAGTCAATACAAACAGACCACCCCTCTCTATCATTCACCAACCTTACGTACTCTTTTCAGTTAGGCTCCACCCTTCAGCTGAGCGCTATAAACCCAATCTTTTTGTAAACCAATCTGAAAGATTAGCTATTACAAACCCTGCAAATACCTGTGACGCAGTTCAAACAGTAATCAACAAGGGAAACAATGTTATACCAACTTTGCACATGATGTAACCAACATGTTTCCTTTTCTTTCTTTCAGAAGACAGATAAAGGCTCATAATTTCAGTCCCGTGTAAATGGTAAATAGTATGCTTTGATCAATGCAAGACAGGCAGATGAGTCTAAATATCTGGAATAAACAGTAGCTGGGAAGATCACGGAAAAAAATAGATGTAGTCCTAAGCGTGATTCTTTTCATCTCCACAGCCTCGTTTACCTGAAAAGAACCCAGTACATAAATAACAGAGTAATGTCTCCCGTGAATCAACATATCGGCCACCATTGCAAGTGGAATTGTGAGAGACATGCCCAAGGTGGCCACCAGTGGCGTTGTCCAGACAACACATAATGCCCTGAAAAGATCAAATCACATAACAAAAGAATAAACGCTAGGCCATTAGGTTTCTAACTGGAAAAGGTAGTTATCACCTACCAAAAATAGTCAGAAAGAACACTTCCAACAAGTCCATTAGCAATAACAACTTCATCCACTTTAGCAGAATTAGGAACTGTAAATTTGGGTTCTATACCCAAAGCCGTTAATGGCCATACTGAAATGAAAATGAAACCAGGAAGTTAGATCATTTATAAAATATGGAGGATTAATGCAAAAAAAATGAATGAACACAAGAAACAAACTCAAAAGCAACATCAGAAATCATTCTTTAGGTCATTTGCCAAATGAAAACCACCACTATCCAACACAAATGTAAAATATGTAAAAGTACGCTTTGCGATATTCAATCTAATAGTTTTGCACTTAAACTTGATATAGATACCCATCCAGAATTACATGGTTGATATATTGGATCAGATGCCAATTCTCTCATTCTAGATATCATTTGGACCCATTGACTAAGCACATTCTTGGTAGCAAAAGAAATGCAGATGACATGTGCCGAAAGCTTACACTTAAAGCAAATTTCACTATAAATGTTTTTGCTATTAGACGAATTTCAAGCCTGTATGGTTTCATAATTCCAATGCCTACCTAGTTAATCTAGGTCTGATCTCATACAACATACTGCATTGGCCCTCTGGTACCAACCTCATTTGGTATATTCCTAATAAATTGGCAATCTGATTGGTAAGAAGGCTTTTGATTTCAAACAATAAATCTCTTACCAAGCCACCAAAGTGCCACAAGTGTAAATAGTCCAATATAGCCAAACAGCTTCTGCACATCAACCCTTTCTCCTTCCTCGCCAGAGAACTTTTTAAGAAGCACTGCAGCAAGAGGAAAACAGCATTCAGTAATATGTTCATAAGTCGATTAATTATTGAACAGGGAGCTCCTCACCTGTAAATAAACCATATGTCATAGCTGATAGAAGTCCAAAAAGATCACCAACAAGAGAGCGTTTGCCATTACTTCAACAGGGAAAAAAAGTTGAACCATCAGTCAAACCCCTGAAATATAGAATTGCAAAGTGCAAACTGAGGAATAAACATGAAAATGAAAGATAAGTTGGAAAAGTAAAGTGTTTGCTTTCTGCATAAATTCTATGGCAGTTCTACTCCAGGTCAACAACATAGGAGGAATACTTACAAAGTATCTTGTTGTGACTCGTCAGTGGCCCAAGTTTTTCCTAAGGTAGTCGTGGCAACACCAGCCATGCTAACAAACACAGCAATTACCTTCGCAGCATTTAATGAATCTTGGCCCAAAAACACACCAACAAAAAGAGTAAACAATCCTGAGGTAGAGGATAAAACTGTAGTACTTGCAACACTTGTACGTGCAAGGGCAGCATTTGATAAATACTGCAAAATTGGGTATAAGTTATAGGTATAAATGAGGTGCATCTGAATTTTGAAATAATTATAAAATATTCCAGTGTGAATATCATGTAATATGAGTAAAAGCATTAGTAAGCAATGCACAAAATCAGCAGGTATTCCCAAATCATTTTGGAGATATGCATATGGTATAAGAAAGTATAAGAGAGGAATTGCCTCGGTGACAAACCAAAGAGGGGCAATATAAAATCCATAAGTAGCAATTGCTTTCGTTGTAATTTCCTTTTCAGGTCTGATATTTATAGCATCATCTCCTTGATTAGAAACTAAAGGTTTTCCCTCTTCGTGTTCTGAAAGGTCCAGTTCACTGTCTTTTCTGTTCATGGATCCTTGAATTTCAATCTCAACTACTTTCTGTCCTCCAATGTACTTCAAAGGTGAACCAAGTCCAGGACATGAATCATTTATACCTTCGCCATTTCTACTGGTGCGTCTCCTCAAGATATTACATACCCAATCTTTAATAAATGCTATTGGGAGATAAATCACCAAAAACGAGGCTCCCAGATATGTCACCGCAAATGGTTGCTTATAATCTGTGAAAATATCCTGCTTAAAGAACCAGTTTGTAGATGAGCAAGTCTGTCCACTATATCTGTTACAAGAATTGAGGTTAAAGTGCCTAACAACTGGAAAGAGATGGCAAAACTACATAACAATTTTTCCTTGACTGATAACACAAAGAATATTTTATTTTATCAAAACTAATGAGGATTAAGAATTTGCAAGAAACAGATTTTGGTTTTGCTTTGTAGCAAAAACGTCCCTTCGCAGGAACGGATTTGTCGTTCATAAGAACCACCAAAACTAGACATACTGAAAATTTTGAGCAAAGATTAAGTATGCATGATTTCAAATATTGATGGATATTCAACCATAACAATTCCCATTTGAACCTAGACGTGCTTTGGTTTGAGGATGCCCAAGCACGCACACCCATATCAGCAAGTTGCGGCAACAAAGGTCCAGACAGAATTTTATTCTACAGACACCCCATTTTCTTGGTAAATGCGATTCACAAGAGACCATTGTCCATAAAAAAGCAATGCAAGTTTGTTCTTATTAGCCAGTGGATCGAAATTGACGATTTGTTTAGGTTCATCAAACCAAGCGTCAAGGGTTCACAGGAATTTCTACCATACCTATCCAGCAGAAACACCACAAAGAAAACGAAACAAAAGATTTCCAACATCAGATGCGTGCATATCTTTGTTCATAATTTTCTCGATACCCTATTTGGAATACCGGAAACAAACTATGTATCCAGAACAAGTGGCAAGCCTGATTTGCCGTTATGAAAATCCACCCAGACAGCATCGAGATAGTTAACAGAAAGAACTTAAAACCTGCTGAATACAGTATTAGAAAAGAAAAATTAACTTTAAAGAGGGAGAGAGAGAAGAAGACAGAGCTGACCTGAGTAACCTCTGCCGAAGTAACCCATATAATAACCACAGCAGCAATTAGCAGCAGACCAGCTCTATATCTCCATCCCATAGCAGATTCAAGAAACCCAGATGCCAAAATTTGATCTTTACCAATAAATTCAGGGAAGATCTGAGCTTTCCGAAGTAGCAGATCTGGTCTCGCCAAAAGGTTGTCCAACCGGCAGATGGAAGAAGCACCACCAAGAAAAATAAAAAATATAACAAAAGGATGTATGCAGCACTCAATGTGCGTTTAATAGGATGGTGGACGGAATACAATAAGGTGTAGTTTGAATGTTTGATGGCGAAGGCAGGCCAGCAAGAAAAATTGTATATGCTTTAGAACAGTAAAAGAAAGGCCAAAAAGTAGGGCGATAAACGGAAGGTAAATGACGACAAAAATAACTTACGGGTCCTGTGTATATTAAGTGCAGAAACCCTCAAAATGGAAATAATTGATTGGAGTGCAAAATTGGTCAGACAGAAGATTCGATTTCACGTTTAAATCACGCGGCCTGCTGGCAAAGTGGCAACTTAGTCTCCCTCTCCCTCTCTGTACTTTCATTTTTTATTGCTATCATCATCTTATCTCCATCTCCTCAGCGAAGTAACATTGTAGTTCCCACTTCGTAATAACAAACGACGTAACCCCAATTTATCCCATCTACGTCTTCTATTTTTGTTTTTTTATTTATATATTATTATTTCTTTTTGGCGCTAACAAAAGGGTAATGCATCTCACGTTGGCTTCCTTTGAACCACGAATAACTTGCTGGGGAGGGTTAACTTGTGCGCGCGCCATTCAGCAATCTAATAACAGCTCAAATATACTTTATGATGAAATTTCATCTCTTTCCGACCTTTCCATTTATATCTGTACAATTTTTTGGGGGCAACAGCGAATATTCCAACAAACGTATCTATTGCTATTTATTATAGGTGAGGACCTTAGGTTTTAGCTACCAAAAGTGTAAATACAAAAATGTCTCATCTCTTTCGCATAAAATAATATATAGAAACGGTTAATTAGTAAATGTACTGCCTCTAAATTACAGCTAACACAAAAACTACAGGTATGAATTATCATGACCCACAAAAATAAACTACCACGAAAAATGGAACATGTGGGAGGTTAATGACTTGAGATTGAGCGGTTCATCGAAGATGGGAAGTGTGGGTACGGCCATTTGAGCAATTTGGAACTTTGGTTAGAAGGTGTTTGCTTAAGTACGAATTGTGCTAGCGCAAAAGAATGTTTATATTGACATCATGCTGCGGTGAAATACAATTAGTGTTGTTCCACGAACCAGCAGGTTTCGTACCATCATCTGCATGTGTGGTAGATTAAGATTCAAGAAGTGGCCATTAATAATGCAAAAACGTTGTGGGGGTAGCAGCAAAGTTATAGCTACCAAGTTGAGAAAGAAGCAACTTTGTGTGTGCATGTTTAATATCAGTAAAAAAAATTCATAAATTGTCTCTCCATTTTTTATTTCCCTTTTTATCTTGGAGTTTAATATTTGTAAACTTTTTTAGAGCACAAATTCTGAATAAACAGTGCACTGGTTTATACATGCAAAGAATGGAGAAAAGGCTCCCTGTTTGTGGAAGAACTCTTTAGAAGTTGAAATCATTTTTTTATTTTTTTAGGGTTTAAAGATTATTAATTTTTTTATTTTCTCTGCGTCGTGTACTTGGCAGCATTTGATGGAAACGATGCTGTTCATGTTACTGTCATTCAATGAAGTTAAAGGTGTTGCTGTAATCTTCATCTTCTCATTTGTGTCGAGGTAAATTTTCAAATTCAAAGGTTATGTATGAGAGTGGGGTTTCTATTGAATAAGATGTTGGAAGGAGTTGAGTTGTGATGAATAAGTTGTGATAGGATGGATACTATAATTTATTTGAATTTATATATAAAATTTATAATAATAATTGTATATTGTGATAGTATAGATGAGTAATAATTAAATTTTAAAATATAAATAAAAATAAATGAGAGTATATATGTAATATATATATATATTTATATAAGTATTGATTTAATTATAAATAAGTGTAATGATTAGAAATATTTAGTTAGTTATATATATAAAAAATAGATAATTTGAATTTAAATGAAAATTTTATTAAATTTTCTGTGAAGTTTGAGAGGAGGCATTAGGGTTAAAAGTTGGGTTCTAAACATAACCAAAATTCATTTTTTAGTATTTTAAGGTTTTTTATGATACTGCTTTTTTCCCGTAATTTTAAGAGTTATTGGATTATTTTTAAATGTTTTGAGTGAGCACAATTTCCCCAACTTTGATTTTTTCTCGAGCAACAATTCAGCATTTTAAATTTATGCTAGAGACAGACTCAAGCCTTTCTTTTATTGAATTGGCTTTGAATTTCTAAGTTGCATTTATTTTGTTTTTCATAAGTACAATTATATATAAATCACAAGCATATAAATCTCTAGATCTTTTTGCTATATAAAAATATTTCAATTTTTTTGGGACGCATCGAGGCCCCGAATGCTAGTTTTTTGAAAAGATAATAATTGTTCATTCGTCAAAGTTAGTAGTAAGATGGGATTACACGTCCCAAACAAAAAAAATTGTAAGGAATATAATAAACTGATCATTAATATCGTTGACCCAACGTTACAAGCACTCGCGTTCCTCTAGAAAATAATGAAATCAAGAAAACCTTAGGCTGTATCTCTTTTTACAATTTTTCCACAACAAAACTCGCACAACAATCATCCCCATCTTTCATGCCTCCTGAAGGCTGAAGTATGAGACTTGGCATGTACGTATTCTCTGTCCCCTCTTTGGTGAACAATAAGACTTGGATCACCCCTGGCTCCATTCTTATTTTTATGAGGTGCACATTGATTGAGTACGCTTAATATGTTAAACAGTCAGTTCTAATTAATATAAGAGGGACACATAAGAGTTTTTGAGATCGAATTTCAGTTACCATGGTTATGTTTGGGAAGGGTGCTTTGTTAATTAATTAAAGATAATGAGATATAGTATATAAATATAGGTATATGTGTATAAAAATTAATTTGGTTGCAAATAAATTTTAAAGAATGATTAATTAGTTATAGATAAAGAGAGACGATTTAAGCAAATTACTTTGACCAGATTTAATTAATGGAAATATTTATGTTATGGAGGTTCTAGCTCGCCCAGAACGGGCTCTACAAAATAGCCACAATCTTAGCCGCAACGTTTTCCTGTTGCAGTCAATCTCCCAATAGAAACGCAAAAGACTCGCAGTAGTTTATTTTTCCCCACCGTAACTCATACGTCGCATGAGCCCACGGTCAATACACTTCTCCCTTAATTATAATTCTAACCCATCAGTTAGGGGAAGTAGAAAGTCTCCCATGCTCGCTGGACTTCTGCTTCATCACTTGCCCGAATCGCATGCATATATCTAATTTCTCCATCCCTATCCCTATCCCTATCCCTATCTATCTATCATCACCAACAATGGAGTCTTAAATCGAAAAAAAGAACGCGTAGATATCAATGGCCAGCATAAGTTTCCCCACTTCATTGTTATACTTTTCACTTTTTCTCATTGTTTTCTACTCTTGCGTCAATACACGCTTCCAATTCCTCCCATTTCCTTCCTCGACCTTTTCCACTCACAGACAGGTACACAGAGTGCTCGACAACATTAATTGCATTCTATGTGATGTCTTCCGATTGGGAAGAGGGAATTTGTTATCTACTAAGAAATCATTAATAGACTTGTAATTGATAACAAATCTCAATTTTCCACGCTCGGTTCAATCGTTCGTGATCATTATGTGAGGGGTTGGAGATCCTATTATATACTTATTTTTCTTTCTAAATTGTTTATTATGGCAGCCGCGCCAAATTAATGGCGATGTGGGGAGATTAGAACAAGGATTGGCGAGAGCTAGAGCAGCCATACTTGAAGCCGGACGCCGTCACAGATACAATTCTTACAAGAACGAGAGTTTCATTCCAAGAGGTTCCATTTACAGGAATCCTTATGCGTTTCATCAGTTAAGCATCCCTCCCCATCAATTACCTTTTCATTTCCAAGTACATGAGTGTAAATTTTAATTTTTGCAGTTTCAAATTATATGTATATGGATATATAATTAGGATTGATCCAAATTATTTTAGTGAGAAGTCCTTTTTTATTTCTCTTATGCGTGACAGATCTTGTTCATATTCCTTTCGAGGGTAAAGGAGTGAGGAAGAGCCAAGGGAAGATAATCCTTTTTGTGTTTGTAAGGGTTTATTAAGAAAAATGAAAGAAGGAAAAAAATGTTCCCTTTAGAATCCAAACTAGTTGACCCTATTTGTGGCGGGTTGAAATGATTAAGAAAGTAAGAAACCGTTTACCAAATAATTAGGGAAGATTTAAAAGAGGCCGAGGAAACTCCATATTAATTAATTCAGCTACGATATTGGAGCTCATATTATTCGCCCTACATTGATATAATACATGCGCGTGTGCGCATAGATAATACAAACTTGTTTGTCGCGGAAGATGCTTGCGACTCATTGATGTTGGAAGAAAATATTTGAAAGGGAAAGAAAACTAAAGAGCAGGCGACCTTACCAATAGTACCAAACCACGACATCTATTTTGTCGAAAGTCTCACTAATTCCTTTACCCCGTTCTAGTCACGATAATATGTTTGATGACGGCCATGAGTTTTTTATTCTCTTAGATTTGCATGATATATAGACGCGAATAGTGGAAATTAGGAAACAAAAATTAATCAGAGCTGGAATACTATTACTAGTATTTCAGTAGGGGCAACTCGGGCCTTACGTCAACTTATTTGTGATTCACCACTACCTTTACCGTTTAAAGTTGCCTTATATCCAATTTTCGGCAACAACTCAGGGAGAAGGTGCTATTTTCACTACTCTCACCGGCCATTTGACCCATCATTGCTATTTGTTAATCAAGTAACTACGAATTCTAAATTGCAAAATGAAAGTAATTATGATGTGGTGATATTTACGAGCAGGAGCTACACAGAAATGCAGAAGAGGCTAAGGGTGTGGGTGTACAAGGAAGGTGAGCCCCCACTGTTTCACAGCGGGCCAATGAAGGACATTTACTCTATTGAAGGACACCTGCTGGAGCACCTGGAGAGCCTTCACAACCCTTTTGCCGCGCGCCACCCCGACGAGGCCAGCGTCTTCTTCCTCCCGCTTGGCTTCACTAACATCGTCCACTATCTCTACACCCCACGCGTCGACTACGACCGACGCCGCCTGCAGAACGTTATTCAGGACTACGTCGCCGTTGTGGCCAACAAGTATCCCTATTGGAACAGGAGCGGCGGGGCGGACCACTTCTTTGTTGCGTGCCATGATTGGGGGCCAGATGCTTCCGCCGCCAACCCTCATCTTTTCCGGAACCTCATTCGAGTCCTCTGCAACGCCAATGCCTCCGAAGGCTTCCGACCAGCGAGAGACGTCTCCCTGCCGGAGATCAAAGTTCCTGTAGAAGGCCTCGGCCCTCCCGACCTCAACCAATCACCTCACAATCGGGGCATTCTGGGCTTCTTCGCCGGCGGACCTCACGGGCACGTGAGGGAAAGGCTGTTCGAGCAGTGGAAAGACAAGGACGCCGAGATTCGAGTGCACGAATACCTCCCCAAAGGCGCGGAGTATTTTGAATTAATGTCGCGTTCAAAGTTCTGCTTGTGCCCCAGCGGGTACGAGGTGGCGAGTCCGAGGTTGATCGAGTCGATGCATGCGGGATGCGTGCCGGTGATCATGTCGGAGGGCTACCTGCTGCCGTTCAGCGAAGTCCTCGACTGGAGACGGTTCTCGGTTCATGTGCCGGTGGGGAGAATAGGAGAGCTTAAGCAAATGCTGAAGGGGATCCCGGAGGAGGAATATCTGGAAATGCAGAAACAAGTGTTGAAGGTGAAGAAACATTTTGTTCTTCATCGACCCGCTCGACCCTTCGATTTGTTGAGTATGGTGCTTCATTCTGTGTGGCTCAGGAGGCTCAATGTCGGGTTACAATTTGCCCTAATAAATTGATTTTGATTATGCTGCATGGGAAGAATATGTCACGTTGCCACATTTTTGTTTAATAATTAACACTTCTACGGCCAACTATTCTGTAGTAATGTATACGGTGATACGGTGATTCGATGAGAAGAGATGTAATCAAATTATACTTAGAGTTGAATACGGAATTAAGTCAATTAACAATCATCATTGTAAGCAATTAAAATTTTTAACCAAACAGAGGCACGTGGCATTTTATTATAATAAAATGCTAATAATTGATTGTTCATATTTTAGGGATTAAAATGAACATAATTCTTAAAATTAAAATAATAAATAAATTAATACTTTTATTATAAATGACACCACCCACTTGAATTGCGATAAGTGTCGAGACGGGTTAGTCATATCATACCACATGTTAAGTCTTGTAAGTTTGGAAGAAGAATATTGTTAATTCAGTAATTAATTTGTAATCATTTAATTAAATGAAATAATATTAAATCAAATATTCTCGACCAATCGGGTGATGCCACATTGTTAAACATATATAGTAGCAGAATCTTCTCCACTCCTATAAATAGAGGTGGCCTCGACAAATCAAGGGACACAAAAAAATACAACCAATTAAAATAGTAATAAGAAGACTTCAAGTGAATAATCATTCAAGCAGTTCAAATCTTTTACACAAACTTCAAGAAGTTCTAGGAATCCATCATCAAATTCAAAGCATTCTTCTTAAAAACTTATCCAATTTTGGCATTTAATCCACATTCAAGGTGCTAAACCAGTGGTTAACGTTATTGAAGGTTTCGATCAACATCAAGGAGGATCAAAGTTTAAAAACTCTTCCAATTTCAACTGGATTCTTTGATCAATATTCAAATTATACAAATTATAAGAAGAATCAGAAGACCAAGTTAAAGGATAGAATTTACAAAATTTCATTCGATCCAAATTGTAATCGATTTGTACAAATTTCTTGTTTAATAGAAATTTAATTACAAGAATTTTGTCCTACAACCACATAAATGTAGAAGGATTAAATGATATGTAGGCGTCTAAACAACAATTTAAATGTCATTGTAGGACAAAATCTTGCGTTTGAATTTCCACTAACAAGAAATTTGTACAAATTGATTACATCTTGTATCAAATGAATTTTGTGCAGTCTCTGTTCTCTAAGTCAGTCATCTGATTCTTCCTTTAAATATGTGGCTTTAATTTGAAGTATTTTCAAAGAAAGGGCTTGTGCTTAATCTTCCTTAAAACTTGTTGATTTCTTCAATTAATGCTGATCTTCGAGCTTGGTGCTCTGATTTTGGATCAAACGTTGAATTTGAAGATCATTGACGAAGAATGCCTTGAATTTGGAGATGAACTCTTTGAACTTGATGAAAAACGCTTTGAATGTTCTTGAGTATTCTTGAGAGAATTTTGTGTCTACTCCTCCTTGCTTTTCCTTGTTGTGTCTTGTTGCGTCCCTTCAATTAATGATGATTTTCGAGCTTGGCGTCCTGATTTCGGATTAAACATTGAATTTGAAAATTGTTGATGAAGAACGCCTTGAATTCTGAGATGAACTCTTTGAACTTGATGAAGAACGCCTTAAATGTTCTTGAGTGCCTTTGAGAGAATTTGTGTCTTCTTTTTCTTCTCCTTCTTATTCCCTTGTTCTCCTTGGCTTGTTGTTGTGGTTCTTTGTGGGGTTTTGCTCCTATTTATAGTTATAGGAAAGATAGTATAGCCACCCGACCTGCTGATGTGGAGCATTTTTTATTGGCTACCAGGGTTGTTGGTCTCTTGGTAAACTGCGCCACTTGTCGTCTTCTGATTGGCCAATTGATTATTTATTATCTTTTCACTGATTGTGTCATTTGTCATTATCTCACTTGATTAATTTTAAAGAATTTTAATTGATCATTATTATTATTATTATTATTATTATTATTTATTATAGAAATTGTATTTGTTTAAAAAAAATCTTGAAATAAATTATTTAATTTGTATTTTAATTTCTTTTTCCTAGTATTTTTTAATTTTATGTGTCTACAGTCGTATTAACTACATATCATACATTCCAATTATGAAAAACGAATACAGATATTTGTGTTGACACCAAATTCGCCTGATCACTCCAAACTAGAGAAGAGATATAATTAAAATTCAGTGCTCGCCAGCTAATTAGATCTGTGTGAGAATGTAGCCATATAATTAATTCCCACATAGTCAGATTGTCAAGGTCAGAAGCCCAAATTCATCTTGATGTTCACCCTCCAAATTCATGGACTCGTGATCCATACAACGCGTACGGATAGAAATTAAATAGCGTTTGTACGTGTGTGTTTGATTAGTTATTCCCTTCTTCACACAACAAACATACATTCGTCTGCGCAGCAATTTTGTGTGACTGCACACGAGCAGATGCAGGAAGCAGAGAAGAGTGCAGTGGTGATGGCCTACCTCTCTCCATCTTGCACCTCTCAGCAATGGTGAGTTTTCGCTGTTTTTCTCATCCAATATTCTTCTTCTGAACCATATGAATGTTATGAGACTGCTGCCGTGGAATTAAGAGTAAAACAGAGAATAATAGGGCAAAAAACTGATGATTTTATTCACAACTCAAGTGCCTATAAATATAGGCAAACACACAACCGAGAACTATATTTCAGCCCCTAAACAGTAAAATAGCAACTAACTAGTCATGTTCTATAATGCACAACCTAACGCCAATTGACTAGGTAAACAGAACAGACTCTTTTGACCTAATAAACAAATTAGCTAGACAAATAAGACTTGAACCAAATACATACTAATATTATCCGACAATGAAAGCCCCCCACCCACCACCACCTGCCCAAAACTAAAATGCGACATATTTATGAATACCTGCCTAAAGTTCACGTCCCAGTTTTGCTTATGACACAATGGAAATGAAGCGGCTAGCCCCACCCATTGGCGGTGAATGCATCCCAGTGATAGCATTTACTATGTGCCGCCCTTTAGAGACGTTTATTGAGGTGGGATTGAAGCAGATGGCGGCGGCAATGTCAGAAGATGAGTAATGGAAGATATGGGATATGTTTAATATGATTTTGCACTCTGTATGGCTTAAGGGATTAAATAAGTAGAGGATAAGTGGGTTCACTTGTACTGTGCAGAAGGAGCAAAATGTACTGCGATCGGCAAAACATGTTTATTTGTGAATTATACACAAAAAGGATTGGATATGTATATGACGTACTGATGAAAAACAGAAAAGCTGCAGCTAATAAGTATTTACATCACTTGATGGCAACAAAGCGCTCTATGTGAGACTTGAATATTTCCCCAATAGAGAACTTTGGCCTTTCAGTTGAGGTTGGTCGTGGAGAAATACTGGTGGCGTATTCCTTCACCGCAAGACCTATTGCACCCATCTCTCTTTTCATAGAGTCGATGAAGTCCAAGTCCACGTTATTTCCTGAAATATCCCTCACGTAGAAAACATTCACCGACTTGCCTCCTCGCGTCGCCACGTCTGCTCTAACTACTGCAAGCCCGTGTTCCCTGAGAACCCGTGTTATGTCAGAGAGCAGCCCTACTCGGTCATTTGTGCACAACTCTAACCTCACTCCCTGCACGCATAACTCACAAATGAATCAATTGAAGGGGGAATCAAGTCATTATGATATATACGTCCCTTGCACTTACACACGAACATATATACGCATTATACCTCGCAAACCCTGCGTTCTATGGCAGCGTCTAAGCATTTTATGACTCTATCTTTCTCACCGTCTGTGTTTAATGCACACCCGTCCGCGTGTCTTATAAAGTACTCCTGTGAAAAGATAGAATGTCACGAGCAGAAAACTGGTGTTGTCTTTGTTTGAAGAATCTGAATGGTTGTTTGAAACCTACCTGATACGCATAACCTCCGCAAGAGTCTATGGAAGCGTGAAAAATGACATACTGCATGTCTATGAGGGTGCACACCGTATCAAACATCAGCCTTCTCCGGTCCTTGCATTGGATGGTAACAATGGAGTATCCCTTCTCAACGCAGTTCTCGATCAGTATGCAGGGCGCCCTTCTCTCCTCATCATCGCTGTCGGAAGATGTCGGTGATCTGGCCGGCCTGTCGAAGTCGCGGGCAGAAAGCATGAGTTGGTGCAACCGGCGCTCTACTTTGGCGGTGGTGCTCAATTCCCCCTTAGGGATGCCTGCGGGCTTCACTTCTTGCTGGTTGGCGTTTTCTTCTTTGGCGGTGGTGGCTCGGAGAACCGTGGTCAAGTGGTCCTCAATGGCGTGGAGCCTGCGATCATCAATTGGAGCGTCGGTGGATTGACCTGAGATGTAGGCGACGCAGGCCAATTGTGCGTTGTGACTCCATGCGTGTGCTTGCACGATGTTGCAACGGAGATCGGCAAGGGCGGCGGATATCTCGGAAAAGAGGCCAGGCCTGTCCTTTCCCGTCATTTCAATTGCTTTGGGCTCGCCAAGACGAGACTCCGAACTGGTTCGGGCGTTTGCCTTGGGACTACGGGTGACGCTATTTGAACCAATGGCCTGCATGTTCGGAATTCATCAATAAGGTATTAACGAACGAAAATTTTTAAGTAATTTTTCTGATCAGGTCGTGTCAATTAATTAATTTATACTTATACCTGCTGGATGCAGTTGATGACCCCTTGATCGGTAATTTTGTTGCCTAGCTCATCTTTCACGTGGAAAACTGCAGATGATGGCAGATCATCAAGAGACATTTACGAATTACGTTTTCTTAATTAAGGGTTAAAAGCAATACATCCGGCCGGTAATTAATAAAAGATAAGAAAAATGGGAAGGGCTGCACACGTGCATACCGTCCATGAACCAGCCTGCATCAGAAGAAATGTAACATTTTGATATGGTGAGGTTCATATCGGTGAGCGCTTGCACCACTTCCAGGAGGAGGCCCTGCTTGTTTACGCTGTCGATCTGCGCCACCCATGATCAGCAAACGATTCCTTGTGGTTTTGATTGAAATTAACAAGAGAAAAGCGATTAATTCACCTTTACAATAGTGCAGTCTTGTAAGCTTTCGTAGTCTATGTTGACCCTACATCTGCACCCAAGAAATTAAGAAAAAGGCATCTGGGTTTCGGCATCCATCAATTCAGATTTCAAAGGAGGGACAAAAGATCTTACGGTGGGCCATATACTCTCTCAGGAAGGCTATCAAAATCGGGATCAAAGTAAGGCGTGCACATTCTCGTCATTCCGCAAACTGCAAATATGTATGCACACGGGATATCAAAATCACGTAGCGATCATGATTCATGCTGTGATGGTGGTGTACGAATTCTTGGGCAGCCTTAAACGGGAGTAATAATGATAATTTTGCAACACCTAACAAAAGCAAAGCGAATACTTGCGTGTCCTGTTCATGAAAGAACAACTTGCGTAGAATGTGCATGCATGAAGAAAATGAGCTTTGAGCCCGTCGTCATGCAAATATGCCCACAGCCCCCTTTTTTTATGCAAAGAACTAAAAAAATAGTCGTAGAGAAAGAAGGAGGTGGTGGTGGTTTCACCTGTAGAGAAGACTATGCTCAAGAAGCTTTAGTTGTTAACATTATTATTATTTATAGCCTTTTTGGTGTTTGAGTCAAATCTCACTGTGTCTTCTCCGTGAACGTCTCCTCAAATGATGCAAAGTTGGAAAAATTTTTGTGGTCTCTCTCTGCCTCTCCATCTTCTCTTTCTTTCTGATATGAAAGAAAGACTGAAGCAGCCAGGGGTTTGGGCTTTTTGGTATTGAAATTCCCAGTTGCAGATCACGAATTCGTCCAAGTACACGTGTAATTGGCTCACATATTCATTTACTTTTCATCTGCCAACACGTGTGCAACTTAAAGTACCCATGTGTCACCTTTCAAGGTTTAACAGTTCCAAAATTAGATTGTTTTTACCGAAAAGTTTGCCCATTAACGTGCCACTTGACATGCAACAATTTAATGTATTTAAGCATTCTACTAATTGGTTCACTTAATAAAATGGGTTTAGTCTAGTGTTAAAAGGGCACGAGGCAAATTTCGTGGTGGCAAAATATCAAATACGAAACTGGTAAATAGAGCAAAATCAAGATACAGCCTAACTTTAGGTTTCTCTAGATATATATTACACATAGGTGGACCATTAATTTGTTGACTTAAAAATAATGGTATTGACTTTAAAATAATAATAATAACAACGAAACATCAAGCCTGTGAAACAAAGTTAAAACAACCAAGCTGAGAATGTGGATCGCGTTTTTTATGGTAGTCGCACAACTGAACAGATTGTCTGGTGGACTTGAATGGCGGCATTTCGCAAGAGCAAGTGGTGTTGGACTCTATACCATACCATGAGGTATGCCGACACACGTACAAAGAAAACCCCAAAAACTACCATCATCTTCCATCTTGCTATGTCAAAATATCCCATCTAAAACTGCCCAACCCCTCGCATCGTTCAACTGATAGAACCAGGGCGCAACTCCATCATCCACCTCTCCATTGCTATGGACCCCAGCACCATCTGTGACAGGAGGCATCGGAGGTGAAAGAGGTGGTGCGGTTGAAGCATACAACCCATGAGTGAGAGTCAGGACGTGCGGACTACCACCTTGACTCCCTTCATGCTGTTGGAGTGCATGAATCTGCCTCAGCCCTTCTTCCTGGATACGTGATAACGTCTCCAGCTCCTTCACTGACAAAGCTTCCAAGCCAGCACCATAAAGAGGGGCGTGCCTTGACCTTTCTTCCTGAAGTTGAGCCTTCAGATGATGGATCATGGATGTATTGGCGCAACCAACCAAATAACAAAAGCATCAAACAATCAAATTCCTCCCGATGCGAGACAGGAGTCCCCATATCTAAAACATTGCGCCGTAGGAATGTTTAACAAATGTGATCGCACATCAATTCCCCACCATATCATCCAACAACTGGATTGCAACCTTTTCTAACTGACAACACCATCAATTAATCAGTAAGAGATCAGGTCAAAGTCACCAGTGCATATATACATGCCCCAAACCACCAGTCACAAACCAATATATTCAGAAAACAACTGAAACAACAAGTTCAACACAGGTTTCCCCACAAATTCCCTAGGTATGTCTCTTTTGCAGAACCAGTCAGGAAAAACAAAAGGAAAGAGTTGAAATTTACAAGATAGATTTTTCTTTCTCATCAACAATTCTGTTTAGAAGAGAGTATGTGAGAAGAGTTAAAACTTATCTAGAGTACCAGAGAATCTGCACGCTAATCAAGTTATTGCGTGATAAGAAATCTGGTTTAAAGCAAAACCTCTCAAGCCAGCAATTTGGTTTCCACCGCATCAATATATGCCTCACATCGAGCAACCTGTCCATCCTTCTCACGTTTCTCTCCCTCTGTTTGTCCAGCAGTTTCTGTTAGCTGACGAACTTCGTCCTCAGGAGACTATCTTATCCCTTCTCAGGTCACATTTTCTGTGGCATATCTTTTCAACTCTTCATCAAACCTTTTTCGTGCTGCTTCAGCACTCTTTAATCTCTCAGCAAGAGCATTTTTCTCTTTCATTACCCTCCGAACCATTTTACAAATAGTTATCAGGCATAACAAAGACCGTGATTAACAGAAGCCGAAGTTCATGGAATGATTTAGAGTAAAGAAGGGCATGGCCTAACTAGTAAATTCTGTTACCAACACCATTTAACAATAGGGAAAGCTCTCAACAATGACTCCAAATTTAGCAAAAACCATCTCAGCCACTTTTCACAAATGCATAAAGAAATTATTCAAGTTTTTACAACATTGGAAAGTCGAGTTCTTTTTTAATCATATTAATTCACCAGCAATTCTAAGTCTTTTAAATTGGTCACTAACAGCAAAAACCAGGCAATATCAGAACGGGTTAATAAAATAGTGTACTTTCATTCATCATGGATCCAAGATTTCAGTTGGGAGAGTTTTGTCTCGGCATCATATAGACGACCCTGAAGGATTTTTTTTCTCAGCCATCAGCCTTTTGATTTCATCCTCCTTTTCAGAACGAATCCACTCCATTTGACTCTCAATTTCTTGCATCTGCTCTATCAGCTCTTTTCTTTCCTGAGCAAAGTGGTCCATCTCAGCTCTCATTTCAGACTGTCATTCAACATAATAGCATCAAGCTTAGTGATGATTTATTTGGAAAACCATTAATAGAGAAAAATAATTACCTTGAGAGGGCTATTACTAGCCTCGCATTCACTTAGCCTTTGAGATAAAACAGCTTTTTCTTTAAATATACCAGCAATTTCAGCTTTTCTTTCTTCACGAATATGAATAATATCATCTTCACTGCCACATAATTGATGCCAAAGTGCTGCTCGATCAACATTTGCAAGTTCAGCAGCCTTTCACATCATGCTGAGAACCGGTCTTACTGTTTCCTGCTCCTTACACACTAAGATTACCCAATTTTCCAAATCCAAGTCTAGGTCATGACTAGCATCTGCAGACGTTGCAGCACTCTCTTTAGCATCCTTAATCTGTGAGACTCATCAGCATACAATTTGAACAATATACTATAAAGGATCTTTACAAATTCTCTGACCGGTAAGTCTCTGGTATGTGATAATGTCTCGGCAAGACCAAGAATCAAAGTGAACTCAACTTGCACTGCTATCAGTTGCTCAATTGATTCTCCTTCAACCACTACATCAGGCTGCTGTAAATTCTCAGCAACATATTGTGAAGTATAATTCAATGATCTAGCAAAGCGTCTTTCCAAAGTCACCACCACAGACTGTGGAACAAAGGCCCCACAAGCTAGAGCTCGCTCAAAGATACGGGCTGCTTGAACAACCAGACAAAGTATAGATAAATATCTGAAAAATGAGAACTATCACTGTAAGCTTGATCTTCCCCTGAATGCAGTCTTTGAGAATTGGGTCCACTTTCACCAAATACAAAAACCCCACAAGGGGTTGATGAGAAATTAGCACCAAAATCACCATCGCAGTTGATATCTTGTAGAATTGATTCAGCAATGTCTGGACAACTATATAGTCTGACATAAATAATCTAAAACACGTGGAGAGACTTCTGTACCCAAATTCTTAGTCTAATTCGAACAGACCTAATCTGCAGTAGGAGCCCGAAAAAATTCAATGTCAAGCCCAAGGAATAAAAGCAGGTAAAAGAAACAGGAAATACCCAAAACAGGGTTGAATCTCGGATTAGTGCTTACTGCTTCAGCAAGATGTTGACAGCGAAGTGCAGCTTTAAATATGATTTCCACTGTGGCTGCAAACGGTTCATCATTAGAATCAGCCAAAAGCTACCATACTTCACGGCTACATTCCAACAGAGTGAGTGCCCCTAAAACCAGGGAAATAGAGGTTTCTTCGAGATGAGCTATATTCAAAAACAAAAAAAAAGTAAACAATGTCACTTACCAAACCATTATCCAACTTGCACAAAACCTCATCAATGCAATCAAAGCAACAGGAGGATGCAAAGAGATCCTTCATTATCTTACTGGCAGACATAATCCAGGTTCTGCATCAGGCTTCTGCAGACAATCTAAAAGCGCACATGCAACAAGAGAATGTACTGAATGCTCAACTAATTTTGGAAACAATGTAACCAGGTCTGGTTGAAGATGTTTGGGAGCTTTGTGCAACTCGAGAGCAAGCTTTTGAGCAGAATGAGGTGGCCTTCTTGGTTCTGAACAACCTTGTGGGACAGCACCATCAAGAGCTTTCAAGGAGTTCACAATCAATCCAAGAAGTTCCTCCGATTACTCTGGCAATTTGGTCTAGATCAAAAGTTTTTGAAATCAATTATAAACTAAGCAGGCAATATGTTCGTAGTTTAGATAATATAGAAACCATACCATAGACTGAAGAGAGTAGTTTTTGAAAGAACCAGCGGCAGAGGCCTCAGGCGGACAAATAGGCTGACCAGGAACAGTTTTTGTATGTAATTTGGTCAAATTCTGTTCAGATCTTTGTATAGAAGGTGAATTTATACTTTCAACAATACCCAGGCCTAATCTTTCCCCGACAGAACACTGCCCAGATTCAACACTCCATTGCCTCCATCTGTTTCCAGCAGACCAATAGCACCAGTGCCTGCTGACGAAGGTTGGGAGCCAATATTAGAGGAAGATTGGCAACACTCAACCATTATATCTAAAAGTAAATCAATGATTGCTTGTTGCAAAACTTTGACTCCCATCATAGATTCATTAAACTTGGAGAAAAGTCGTCATTCTTATTAAAAAAAATTTCATCGTTACTACTAGATATCTTTGTAGCAGCAACTGCTCTACTTTTGAGGGATCATCGAGATAAACACAAAGTCCGGTCAAGAGATCAGCGATTGCTCCAGCATCCACGAGCAGTTTCTCTCTTAAAGTGACCTCAGGTTGAGAAGAATATCTCCAAATCTGAGGTGAAACCCGGCAGTGGATAAAAGATTCCTGAAGATTTCTTCATCTCCACTTTGATCTTCACTATCATCAGAATCAATAAGTTAGTCAGGATCAGTTGTCATGGCATCATAATCATCTTCAGAAGCTAAAACGTAACAAACAATCTACTGAGTTAATAAGTGAGCATGACATTAAATATACAATGTAACAGTTAGAAGTGAGCAAGTGATAATGGCCAGCACATGTATTAACAAATAGAGAAATAGTTCTAGTTCACAATGAATCTATTGGGTAGCTTTAATTCACCAATCAGAGTTTTCTGAAGGGACCTTAAGAGATTGATTGAGTTTTTAATTTCCAAAATATTTGAAAAGATTACATTTTAATTGAAATCCTTGACAGCATATTAAAATGGCCGTTCATAGATGAAGAATGACAGATTGTGGTGCCAGAAAAAGCCATTGGCCACAAAAGCAACCAAAAACTTTCACTTAAGAAAGAATGCCTAAGCAACAGAAATACAGCCCTATACTTGCTCTTGAATAAACAAGGCCACATGCTCTATTATTTAAGATATTTTCATGTAAGTTCTTGCTCTTATTCATCAGGATCCATGCATAAGCATATATATAGCTTCTGCGGGTAACAGGAAGAACTAAGCAGACACTGAGAACAAAGTAGGCCTACTAACCTCCAGGTCTGAAAAATCAAACCATGGGAAGCAGTCCAGGATCTCACAAACAAACGAAACTGTGTCGTGGAGAAGAAACCCTGCATCAGCTTCTAACAAGTCAGATACCTTCATAAATTAAAGAACAGAATTGTTCCATGTCTTCGCACAATTGGAAGACTCCTTCCATATAGTTTTAGATGGATTTCTTTGATTCAAAATGGCCATCCTGTATCTGACCCAAAAGTTTTTCCCAATCTGAAGCTCACATCCACCAGCTTGAAAAAATTTGCTGAAAATTTCTCTAGTTTCCAGTATTTCCTTTAAGGACAAGAAATTTTCAACTTTCCATGTGAACGAGCTCCTCTTTCCAATTCCCTCAGGCTGAGAACAGCATGTCCCAAGCCAGTTTCTTGATCATGGAAATCCTGCACTATGGATGTTTCTTTCAATATAAGAACCTCAGCAGAGAAGATAAAAGTATGAAATCCAGAATCCTGACCAAAGAGACTAGTGAGCATCACAAACTCGCGCCAACCCCAGTCCTTCGCTGCCTTTGAATAATGTTCTGACATTCCTTTGTAACAGACTTATCTTCCATTCTTTGGCTCACAGCGGCCCAACGATGGCTCACAAAACAACTCCAATCGTGGTTATTTCGTGAACTGGAAACCTCAAGAAACGCTGAAAGGTGGCATGGCGGCTGAGACTGCCCTGATACCAGTAACCGGGAATAAGGATTCATCAGGTTAGGGGTACAAGTTTGATGAAAGCAAATTTTATAGTAGCTCAAAGCAACTTACAAAATAAAAAATAGAAACCACTAGCACCAGGAATGCTTGCATCCATTTCGCCAATTGCCACTCTGTTAATTCATGCATAGTCTTCCCAGTACATGCTGATACCTATACTGAAATGACACCTGGACTAGCTGGAATTTGTTTAGATGCCAAACCCTAGATTCATATAGCAAATTGCCCCATCAATCAACTTAATAAGCATATTCAACTCAACAAATATAGGAGAGCACGAGTCTAAGAATTATAATCCATAACTAGCTCTGCTGGGAAGTACAACCACAACTATATGCACAACTAGCAATCAAAAGGCAGAATTGCTCAACTTATAGCAACTAGCACAATGAGCTTAATACTATATGCACTAATCCTTTAATTTTTCAAGCACTAAAACAAATTTCACTAGGCGATGGAAATAGAGAGAAAACAAATGCAATCAACAAATCACTACAAATATAAGAGGAAAAAATGGAAAGACATGAATTTCATACTCCACTGTCATGTAATACCTCGTTTCTCATAATTTAATCTCCATTTTTTGGTGGGGCAAAAAGGTCAAACTCTCTAAACCTTTTGGCTGATTAGTATTTGGCTGATTGGGGTGTAAAACAGTTACCAATTATTAATTTTTTATGTTAATACTCTCTAAAACTTTATGTTGCTTAATATTATTAAATTTTTTATGCCCTTCCCATCGGGTTTGATACTTGAAAGGTCCTGGAATAGGGGCTCCCATTGACACAAGGACACGGGGTGGGATATAACATACATCAGGGTAAATAATAAGGCGACAGTCCCGGCTTCCTATCTGAAACCTCGGCCTTGTAGATGATATGCACCAGGATAACAAATTTTCTACATTTTTAATGTAAAATTGTAATATTTGTTACAATAGTATCAGTGTAAATGCATCGCTGAAACCTCCTACTTTTAATGCAAAGCCCAGTGATCTTCCTCGTTCTTAAAAGATCCTTTAACCGGGTAAAATTCTCAATTCTTCCCTTTTCCCATATGCCATTCTGATTTCCCAACATTTCCCCCATTCGTCGTACCAATCAAAGTGCCACTCTTGGAAAAACTGATCTACTCCTTAATAACATGGAAGGATGTAGATACTTCATAAGTATATCGATGCACATGGTAACTGGGTTTCTGGTTCAACATCGACATCCTAAACAAAACAGCAACAACTTCTGTCCATCTTCAACGAGTTTTTCTCCATGTCCTTGCTCTCCAAACGCATGGACAAATACTCCATGCCATTCACCACACTCTGGTACACGCTAATTCGCCAGTTACGTTCTCCGGCGGGGAATATTGAGCTCGTTATCTTCTGACTTTTTATCATCTCCTTAAACAAACTAAAATAATGCACGTTCCAAGTGAACTTCCCCCTCAAGACATCCCCAACCACAGGCCCAAGAACCCGACCTCCGCCCATAGCAGACACATTATTCACCTGCAAATCGTAAGCATCACGCGAAAATGAAAACGACTGGTGAAGTACCAATATATTCGCGGTGATAAGAATCGAGTCATTGGACGAATGCAAGAGTCCGCTCTTGGGATCTAAAAGAGAATTGAGCGAGGCAAAATCGCACCAGCCGTGGGACTTTTTCTTGGACAAAAAGCGATGCCAGCTGTCTCGGTTCACTGATTTTGAGGAGTCTGAGAAATTATCAAGGGCGAGACGATAGCTTGCGAAGCAATCCCACTTGGAAGAAGCGGTGTTGCCAGATAAAATATCCCGGGAGCGCCTAAGAATCGCCCCTGGGGTAAATGAACAAACGGCAATCGAAACCGGCGACGTCAAAGTATTTACTCCAGAGTGACCTTGATTTGATTCAGGGGAAATTGCAGATAGTCCATTTGCAGAGAACGGAGTAACGTCCTCGGCGCTCGATCACAACGGAGGCGGCGTCCCACAAGGGGTCTTCCATCGCCATGGGCGGCTTGTCCGATGGCCAATGGGAGGAGAGATGGAGGCGAGGGCGGGGTGTCGGAAGAGGAGGAGGGGACAGCGGCGTCTCATTGCACGGTTGATGAGAGGATGATAGGAGTTGAGCCGTTGGGTTTTTTCGTGGGGTTCTGTAACTCTGGGTTTCTTTTCCTTTCTTTCCTTTCTTTAAAAAGGGCAAAAAAAACGTATCATACCACCTTGAAGGATATACACGTGTGTGTCTATAGTGTCTATTTATTTATTATATTGATAACACATACATATTTATGATATTGATAATACACACACACACATAATATGTAAATATAAATATATCCTTTGTTAAGCATATATGCCTTCCTCAGTTTGACGAGGATAGCTACTTGGGTGAGACATACAAGCACGTGGAATTTTGCCCCCTCATGCAGTGGGGAGCAAACCCTCGCCATACGCGAGAGTAAACCACATATAAGAGACACAAGTGAATTAAGTCAATTCAATAATAACTTAATTTAAATTCAAATTATTTTGAATTTTACTTGCTTTTGGAAGCTAGTTTAGTCGTTAACTTTTTTATTTTATAAATATTTTTAGATTTTTATTTAACAAATATTTTTTATATTTAAATATACTTTATAATTAAACTCTATATCTAATTAAAAAAATTATTTGCACATATATAATTATTATTAACTTCTCGTATAATTTCATTCTAATATATATAAAAATGATATAATGATTTGATTAAAATATTATATTTATTTATTTTATAAGTTAATGCACATGTAAATAGACTACATTATTATGTTAATTAATAAGTATTCTCATAATTTATATATTTTAATATTTATAAATTATAATGTTATTTAGTATCACAATATGTTCTATTTTTTATAAAATTGAAAATAGTCAATTTTTTAAAAGTATATATTTTATTTAAAAATAAAAAATAACAAACTCGAATTTGAATTTGAGCTAAATCCGATTTGGTTTTGAAAATTTTTGAATTCCAACATGAACTCAATTAAACTTAATTTTTAAGAGTTTGAATTTGAGCTTGATTGAGTTCAATTTTTTTATAACTTGGAACTCGATTAAATTTAATCTTTTGAAGTTGAACATGTTTGAATTAATCTAATATAAATTGAACTTGAGCTTAAAATATTTACATCAACCCGACTTAAACTTGACTCCTTTGAGTATATATGGTCTGACCATCTCCTATCACAAATTACATGGTAGTTGGTTGGATCCAAGTTAAAACGCTTTGTAGGAGCAAGCACATGTTTTTCATTATATATATACGCACACTACATAAAAAATATATATATATTTTAAATGTGAAAAGATATTTATATCTTTAATGAAATGTTCATATTTATCAACAAATAAAGTTAATTAGATAAAAAGAAAATTTTATCTAAAATGAAAAACTTTAAGTGGTGGGAAACTAATGGAATTTTAAATTACAAAAATTACTTATATAATTATTTATAAAACAAATAAACAATTTATAGAATCCTTGATCAATAAAACTAATTATATTGTTATTTATTATATACAAATATTAAATATCACAAATATCAATATAAATAAATTTACATTAATCAGCTATAACTTTAAATGAATAAATAAGTAAATTTTATATATAAAGAGATAACCATTCTTATCGCAACAAGTTATAAAATCTCTAAAACAAGAAAATTTTTGACCTACTATTTTATTTAATATGTGATAATTCTATATATAATTTTTTTATTATTTAAGAGATAATCATACTTGACACAGAGAACATATAGCAAAATAATGTCAATGTAAAGAGCTACAATTTTAAATAAATAATATGTGCACGCGCGTGTGATGTAAAAGGGAAATGCATATATAAAGAATTAATATTCTCACGGAAAAACAATATGTTATAAAACAAACAAATTTATGGCTATCCATTTCATTATGTCATAATTCTTCGTTTATCATTATTTTTGTTTAAAATTTGATTATTTGCAATATGATACAACAGAAATATAATAACAATAATTATAATATGAAACTTTATATTTTGAGAAAAAAATATACTATATAAACAAAAAAAATAATAGATCTATGTGAATATGATATGATAAAAAAAATATTAAAATAAATCTAATTTTGAAACATGAGAAAAAATGACATGTTTATAAGAAAAGATAATGATGAAAGTAATAAATTGAAGAGAGTACTATAAATAATGTAATAATCAATAGTACAGTTTAATAAGAATATTATCACAAAATAAAATAAATAAATATTAAATAATAATATTTGAGAATGACTGTATATATAAATAGATTGATGAGAAATCATGTAAAAATTGTATACAAATGTAATAAGCATAATATATTACAAATACAAATAAATTAATGTGCTGAAAATTATGAAAAACTGTTATAAATAAATGCATAAAAATGTATCTCTTTGAGAAATAAACTAAATTGAAAAACAGAAAATGAATATTAAATTGTAAGAATAAATTTACAAATAAAATATTACAAACTTTTCCTGAATCAAAATTGCTTAAAAATCAGAATAAATGCGTTTATATTGGTCATTTTTAATACAAATATCATAACATATAATAAATAACTTTCAGAATTCTAGAATTTGATTATATAGATAGTAGATGTTTGATAAAATATTAACTAATACCATAATGATACGATATTTTGGAAGAACTTAAAAAATAAATATTTAAAATATAAAAAAAATTACTATTACATTGATTAAAAATCTTATATTACCAAATTTAATGTTTATTCTCCACAAGATGATGATGAAATGGTAAGTCAGAAGATATAGACAATATTAACATAAATAACTACATAGATTTGTAGATAACATAATTACGTAACTCCATAGTATAATTTAAATTATTTCAATAGTAAGGCCATTCATTATTTAAAGTATTGTAATATGATTAACCTCGAGATCGGAATTTAATATTTTAATTTTATTAGCTTTTATTCAACTTACTAATTCATTTCAAATATCATTTGCCACATTATATACACAAGAAAGTAAACTGTTGAATTAACTAGATGCCAAGTTACCAGCTAAGTATCAAATAATACTTATATTCGATAATTTTAAATTTTACATAATAATTATTCAACATGATATTAAAGTAGACTAGACAGAAGATCATAATTTTATATATTTGTAATAAACAAAATTATGTGTGACAAGTTTTGAAAAAACAAAAGAATATCACCAACATGAACATTGATGCTACGAAATACAAATTAAATATTAAAGGACGACTTAAATTTTTAAATGAGCTGGTCATAAATGACATGCTCATGAAATTTCAATGGAAAAAGAAAAAAAAAATATAATGTAATCTAAATTAAATGATCAGGAGTTATTTTAAATGATATTTATAGAAAAAAAACTAAATGTACACTATTTTGATTGATTAAAATTAAATTCAAAATTTAGAAAAAATTTAATTGTATATAAGAATAAATAATTTTCCTCAAAAATAATAAATATATAATAAAATAATGTAATCAATGCACATTAGTTATCTTAAAACACTTTATTTTATGTGTGTAAAATGTGTAATATTTTCTTTTATTTTTTTGTGTGTGTTTGCGTGTCTATATATATATAAGTTGAATGTCGTGACTATAAACCCCAAACTCGTGGCACCAATGCATTATGAAAAATAATCTAATAAAATAGGCAAAATGGAGCCTGATTTGCAACTGTGACGGGGGAATTTTTTTTTTTTTTCATATAAAAAATGATGAAAACAGATGAATTTCTACCAAAAAAACGCTTAACATAATAACAGCTACAGTTGAGTATGGAGTGAAAGTAGGGGAGAGGAACTTATAGATTTGATATATTAGGCACAAGTGACAGCAGGATAGAGGAGATAGGGAGATTGGGAGATTTTGGCTTTAATTTTATTTACTTTTTAATTTTTAGTTTTTTATTTAATTTTTTGTCCTCAGGAACCAAATTTGAACATTTATATACGAACATCTTATTTTACGGTAAACACATAAGAAATTAGTTACAAAAGTGGTTTTCTTATTGGAAGTTACGTGATCCCTAGGAAATAATATAGATTTCGTAATCACATTATTATTATCCCATCCCATGTATGCTCAAATAGTTAGAAGAAACGACTGCTAGTTTATAGTACTAGAGACAGCAAACAGCAAACAGCAAACAGCAAACGCAACCAATTACTATATTTGAACGTCGATCGAATTCATTCAAAAAAATACACGTAGAAGACCGAACGATTAATATAATAAAAACATGATGAAAATGGGCTCGCCATTCACGCCTGTGGCTTGTCATCCTCGGCGCCCCTTCATCTTCTTTCCTACTGCTCCTTGTTGGTTCCTCCGAGGCTCCAACTCAAGTCGTAAAAATTGTGCCGCGGGACGAAAAAGTCATGACGCACAGTGCATGACATGGTGCTTTGCTCATTAAAATATGATGCAAAATATTATATCATTAAATAAAGCATATCTGCATTATAAATTATTTCCATGAAAAAATAAAACCCAAACAAATTTTATATAAGAAATAACAAATATAAATATTTTAAACATCTAATTTTATATAAAAAAAAAATACAAACATATCAGGCTCTATTTATAAAAAGTTAAAAATTAATAAATAAAAACTTGTATATAAAACGTCTTAAAAAAGCTAAAACATGAAAATTAGGAAAAAAAAATGCTATGGGTATTTTTTTTTACTATAAAAAAATTCATGCATTTTGGTTGTAGATGCATTAAATATCAAAATAAGAAAAAAAAAATTAAAAAACAAGGAAATTTAGTACAAGGGAAAAAAAGAATAAAACTCTGAAGAGAAAATAGAACAAAAAGAAAAATTTATGAAAATTTATGTGAAAAGGAACAAAGAGAAAATAAAAATAAAAATAACAAGTTAGAAAAAGGAAATAGAAAATAGAAAAAGAAAACACTATAAGAATAAAAAGTTAAAATAAATGAAATTATGTAATTTGACTAAAAATGATTAATTTAATAAAACAGAATAGATAAAGTATTAGTAACCAGGAAGAGAGTAGGGCGCACGGAGCTGACAACTGGCAGCCCCCCCCCGATCAAATATCAAGGCCGCCAACTCCACTCATTGAATTGTATATTAAGCAATTGGGTTGACATCCGATCTACAACGGCCACAGATCAAGTAAAGAATTTGGATAACGACAGCCCATTCGGAAATATTTCTTGAGTTGAGAATCATAGTACACTCAACTAATGTGGGAAGCCCAGCTCAACAATTCAAACCATATTGTTGTTACTGACAATTCAGAAAAAATTTGAAGGACAACAAAGGAAGCCATTCGAGAGAGTGAGAGATACAGAGAGACGGGGGACCTTGGGGACGCTATACTGTATGCGCTTGTGGCGGAATTCAGCGCTACCTCCACCACGGCGAATGCCATCGCCCGAGAAAATACCTGGAACTAATGACACAAATGCTTCCTACTCCCAGGATCGATACATTTTCCACGTCAAACGCACCGATGGACTCACCGTTCTTCGTGTGGCCGACGACACCGCCGGAAGTGCGAATTTTATTCAAATTAATATGAATTCGAATTTTGATTGGAATTGAATTTGGTTGTTGATGTTGTCCCTTTCATTCTTAGTAACCCTTGAAGTTTTAGACATGATATTTATAATTTAGCTTTCTGAATTTGGACTGTGGCAGCCGGACGAGCTGGAGTTTATCCGATTTTCGTATTTTTTGGTTTTCTGATTTAATCTCTGGCTTTATTTCATGGATCTAAGTGGGGTAGTTCTGTTTGAGGGGGTTTAGTTCGTATTTAATTTCAGGCGCTTGCCTTTCTGTTTGTGGCTGATTTTAATTGACAAGGTGTTCTTTTGTTAACTGTGCAGCTACATCAGAGCTTTGATTTAATCAATGTGGATCGAAACATGGAGTAGTTATGATACCTTTAGCAACCAAAAGTCCGGTGTTACTTCATTTTAATATTATGTTTTCTTTATTCTTCCTTCCCACTGCCCCCAAGAATATAAATGTTTCCGCATGGGACTTTATTAAATCCAAGCAAGTGCCATGCATTATTTACGTCTCAGCTTTTATGACATACAAGTGTGTTTGGGAAACCTTGCCTGTTTGAAGTGATCCGTGAAACTTCATTTAAGCATCCATAATTTGACATATGCAATGCCCCCATCAATTGCTTCATCTTTGGTTTTTATCCACCAACTTCTAGGCATGTGTATTTATTGGGAAAATAGTTTGATGTACCATAACCGTTTTGACCTTTTGTTGTTTTACATTAATTTTAAAAGGGGTCAATCTAATGATCACAGTAGCCATTGAAGGTATTTTTTCAAATGAGATTGTGATTGATGCTTTTGTTCTGAGTTATATATCCCTGGTTTGACTATGACACCATCATTTTGAGCCTTCTCATCTATTGGTGCGAGATATGCCCTTTGTTGCAGAATTATGTGGCTAACCCTATTCTTTTGTTGTACTTTGATGTCTAAACAGGGAGAATTCCATTTGCATTTCTTGAAGAAATTCATCAAAGATTTGTTAGGATATATGGTCGAGCTGTATTGTCTGCACAAGCATAGTCAGTGAATGATGAATTTTCAAGAGTCCTTAGCCAGCAAATGGAGTACTACTCAAATGATCCAAATGCTGACAGGATAAACCGACTTAGAGGCGAAATGAGCCGGGTGACTATTGATCTCCAGCAAAAGATTGGCTTCTTTCTGTTGTTCAATCCTTTTCATTTGTCTATCATGTCTTAGATAAGAGCTTCAGTTGTTGCCATGTTTTTACCTCGGTAGGTATGTTCAATTATTTCTGGTGGGCAACTGCATTAGACTCTTCATTTATTGTGATCTTTGCTCGGGCAAAGGAGCCAATATGATTAAGGTCTTTATGCTGTATGCTTATATGCCATAGCAGTGGTTTTTAGCTGTCCTCATTTTGCTTTATATAATATGTACACTACTTTTTTTAGTTACCTACCTTTACTCTTTGCATGCTGGCATTATGCAATTTATATCTAATAAACATAAAAATTTATGGGGCCTTATTGTAGGTATGAAATGTCATGATAGAGAATACCGATAAAGTTTTAGAGAGAGGTGATCGGCTGGAATAATTGGTTGATAAAACTGCCAATATGCAAGGGAACACTTTTCGCTTCAGGAAACAGGCTCGGCATTTTAAAATCACTGTTTGGTGGAGAAATGTCAAGCTAACGTAAGTTGGTTAATCTCAACACTCTATTTCTGAATTATAGAGAACTCTAGTTCGAAAAATACCTGGTTTATAAATCTCTACTGAGATATTTTTCAATTCCACAAATGAAAGACCACTTTTTTCTTATATGATAATTTAGAAGGTTCCTGTAGTTCAAATCTTGCAGAGTCGTAGCATAATCTAGTTCACTACTACAGCTGCATTCATTGCCTTTCTGCTTCTAAGCTAGGATGATTTTTTTTTTTTTGGCAGAGTGGCCGTGATAATTCTTCTGCTGATAATAATTTATGTTGTTTTGGCTTTTGTTTGCCATGGGCCTGCACTCCCATCTTGTTTGAAGTGAGGTTCTGATCAAGTGAGATCTGAATTTGATATCCGGTTTCTCTTCTTTCTGCTTGGTGTACTTGCAATTTCTCTTCCTAAACTTCTTCTGTAGATGTATGGAGAACGCTTGCTACTCCGTCTGCCATCTACATGTCATGTTTTGTGTCGTTAGTTTCCCCGTACTTTGAGACGATGTTATGAGTGAAGCTTTCTGTGGGGCTCCAGCTTTCCCTAGTATCATGGATTTAGAAACAATAGATTTGCATTATCAAATGGATACGATTGGTGCATTTTGACGTCAACATTTCTTGATATATGTTGTGTAATGAATATGTTTTAAAATGTAAGTGTTTTCATTAAAAACTAGGAAGTTTTTATAATTGTGGTTCAAGTGCTTGTGCAATTGATTATGAAGCTGAATTTTATTGTAGTTTTTTTGTGGTTGTATGGTCGGTAATGGTGATGGAGCATGGGAAAGCCTTCCTTTCCATGTTATTGGGGGTGAAAAACGTGGCAGATTGAGGTACGGAGTGCTGGGAAACTCTACCAACATCCGGAACAATTTCATGGACTGATATATGTTCTCCCTGTAATAATGCTCTGGTAAATCGCACCTCCATTGTGGTTCCGTCAAAACTGAAGTTTTCATTCGCAAGCTCTACCAACTTGAAACTAACGTGTGGACCCTGGAACATTATTCGTCCAAGATTTTGGAGTGTTGGATCGGTGGGCATTCGATGGGCTCCTGAGGGAAACAAACCCGCGCTAGGAGTGAGATGGGTGCATTTGTTGGTTGTTTGCTCTTGGAAGCCACTTTGGAGTCTTACCTGACAAACAAATGATTTGATGCGATACAATCACATGTTGTCGAATCATGGGCCCAGAATTGCCTCCGATGCATGTGCCGTCAGATTGAGGGGACCATCACCTCAAGGGCTAAGAACATCCAATCCCATCCCATCTCTGATACTCTCCCACATATAATTATAATAATGATGATAATGATAATGATGATAATACTAGCGGCAGTAGAAATTCAACAACGCCAATTTAGGAGGGTTACAAAGATGAAGGCTCAAACGAAGCTAGCTAGCTATTTATCGGAATACTATTGGCACATCATATCTTCTGATTGCTCCCTAACACTGTGATAGAAATTTCTTAGACGTGCACGAATGGAATTACACGTGATAGTTGTGTGCAGCCGCCAGTGATGAACATCAATAACTGATATTTGAGGATAAATCTTCTTCAAGGACCGAATATAAAACAAGAAGCGATCGTCTATCCATCTTTACTTGTAGTCACGCCGGCATTGTATACATTCTGGCACTGGGTGTGCGCACACAAGCGCAGCAAAGTTGCTGGATTTTTGAAATTATCATATGTGTTACCGCACAGCACAACGCATATGCGCGTACATTAATTTTCTCGCAAACATGCATTTTTCATTTTTCTTCAGTCTTCCTTAATTTTGGTAACCCTAATACATATAGATACACAGCGTTCCATGATTTGAAACTTCAGGGGTAGCCCAGACACCAGAATTACCAGACGCCATCTGCTGTGCTTTCAACTTTTTCACAAGCTTACAAAAATCCAACTTGTACACTCGTCCCTTCCGCTCACTCCATCCGCAAACATCAGCCTCACGTTTCCCTTTTATAATGGGGCTCCATTCCGGCCGTCGCCCAAGCTAATCCCATCCCAGCATCACCAAGCAACCTCGTAATCATCCTATCACTTAGCTAGCCATGGCTGCCACCAAACTCGCTGCCACCATCCTAAGCCTCTCCATCTTCCTTTCCGCCACGTTCACCTCCGGATGCGGAACATGCCAGCTCAATGCAAATCCGACTCCCAATGCGCTCCCGGCGAACCCCTTTTGTCCCCGCGACACGCTGAAGCTTGGCGTTTGCGCCGACCTCCTGGGGCTGGTTAATGTGTTGGTTGGGACCCCTCCATCAGGGCACAAGTGCTGCGCGGTGCTTGAAGGCTTGGCTGATTTGGAGGTGGCGGCTTGCCTCTGCACGGTCATCAAGGCCAACGTGCTGGGCATCAACTTGAACGTGCCAGTCGCACTCAGCGCTCTCGTCAGTGCTTGCCAAAAAACCACTCCTCCTGGCTTCAAATGCGTATGACTAATCAACTGCAGGTGGCCGATCTCTAAATATGCCGACAAGTTCGCTATATGCCTACCGCATGTCTTGTGCTTTTCTTTTATCAGTTAGCTTATTGTTGCGAAGTGATATTGTATTGTTTGTCGATAAGTGGTCTCATTATTAGGGACGTCAGCGCTTGTTCTCGTGCGTCTTTCTTCTTTGGTTTCATGGCAATAAACAGGCAACACTCATTTGCCTTAATTTGTACTGTCTGTATGTTGTTTGTGTCGCTATTCTGAAGTATTTTACTGTTATTATTACTATCATTGTTCTCCAGTTCTGGAGTTTGGTGTGGCCGTTAAAAAAAACCGAAATAAAAAAATTATTAATTTTACTTCTTGATGTATTTATTTAGGCAGTTATTATTACTAGAAATAATTATGTGCTTTCCACGTAGAGCATGTTTGTGTAGAAATAAATATTGTATTTACTAAATATATTATTTCTTTTTATTTTATATAATAATTAAAAAATTTGAGGCTCATTTATGTGTACTATTTTTTTATTTTATGTTTTAAAGCCTTTTTTATATGTTTTATAAACAACAAATCCTTATTTGATTTACATTATATTGGTGTTTTTAGTTGCCTTCTTGCTATGAAAATTGACTTATTTTCCAATATTCAACTTTAATAGTTATGGCCCCATAATTTTTTTGGAGTAAAGTTCTTTCTTAAATATTGGGTTATATCTTTATTTTATCATGTTTAACATATGACAAATAATATTAAATATCTTAGTTTAAAAAATACATAAATTGCCTACATAATAATATAGGAAATTGTAATCTTAAATCTTGATAGTAGGACGTAGTCAAGTTACTATCTTTTAATTGAGTAAAATAATAAATAATGCCTATAATTTTATACTATCAAATATCTGGAAATTATATGTTTATAAATATATTAATTGATTAACAACACCTATATAACTTGACAACAAACAATTACTGCAACTCAAATATGGACAAAAAGAAGTATTCTACAACTTAAGAACTATTTATTGAAATATTTTAAGTAAAAATATTGTATTGATTTATGATATAAATTTTTCGTTAGATTTAGATAATATATAAATATTGTATGAAGAAATAATATATATTTCTTATATTTTGTCAAAATTAGATCATCAAACATTTTATATTATATTGTTTTATAACGATTCGTCATGTAGAATCCTTCTTTAAGCTCTACTAAATTAAGAAATCATGTTTTAATTCGTTTTAGGTGATATTCTTTATCAATATATATTCTCTGTTTAAATTTATAATGCATATTTTTAATTATCTAGTTGTATTAATTTTTTTTAAATTATATGTACTATGATTCATGTCTTAACTTATTTTTTAATATTAATGAGACTATATGTATAGGATAAATTTATATTAGTTCTTTATATAGAAATAAAATCTTTAAATTGATATTTCTATCTATGCATTTCTACTTTTTGTTTTATAAAGTTTTCATAATGTTCCACAATAACTTCTCACTCTTAATTTATTATTTAGTTTTATAATCTTTGTATTAGAAGAGAATTAATATGAATACATCTATTTTGAATTTTTTATATATTATTTTTAATTTCATAAACTCTAATATTTTGATATACCTTGGACATGATATCTCATTTCTCGAGTCCTTGAAAAGACATGTGGCCTGTAATAAAGAGTAGACGAGGGACTCAGGCAAGGAGGCTTCTCGGATATTAATTGAAAGCATGAACCCTGAAGTTTGAGTTGCTCAAGAGAAGAATTTTGTGAGTCCTAAGTCTTGTCATGATCAAATAGGAATGAATAATTCTAGCCTGCCATTGCTATTGCTGCATTAGTAGAAATGTATCCTTAAATGTTAGATGTGTTATAACGTAATAACAGCTGTTGGACCAAACCCATGTATATAGATAAGGAGGAGGTTAAAGCCAAAAAAATAAAAAATAAAAAGAGGACAATAATTTTCTCTTGTGCTTCTCTTTCTACAGGAATAAGAAAACTTCTTCTCTCCATGGAAGTAGGAAGTAGGCCATTTTGACTGAACCATGTAAACATTGTATCTCTTTCATGAATTTTTATCAGTTTCACATGATTTAAATCGCTAAATTTTTGGATTGCAATACATTTTATTTGAAAGAATTACTGTTTAACTTATATAATATCTATTTGCTATGTTTCTTTTAAATTATAGCTTATTTATTCAGAAAATAATTTCCTCTTTAAATGGTTTAAATATGTATCAATAAATAGATCATTTATATATATACTACAAATCATTTATTTATTTATAATATTTTCAATGCATTAATTTATTTTATATGTTTATGCAATTATACTTACAAAGTATCTAATTATGGTATAATTTATCATCAATCTACTAGTATCAACTTATCATCAAACATTATTCTTCAATATTATAGACTGCTAACCAAGTTTTGAAGAAAAATAATTAAATATAAAACTTGGTAATTTATTGCGACAGTTTTTACACTTTTATACTACAAACTTACGACATTCTTTTATATATTTATCATTTTAAAACATGTAACTTTACACACACACACTATCATGCTGTAAATTTATAATTTATATTTTAAATGTATTTTTATAATTTTTTATGTAGATCTATTAATAAATTTTTAAACAAATAACATATATTATTCTTACTGTTAAAAGTTTAATATTTTAATTTTTGTTTATGTGTCATTGTGGCATTATACTACTTAAAACTGAACTTTGACATGGAAATAATTTATACCAAAATATATAAATATTTAATAATATTTATAGTCAAAATTTTGTATATTACATATAATAATATTTATTTCATAACAATAGTGATTTTCAATGATTCGTAATTTATTTATTTGTTCAAATTTTTAACTCATTGCTTTGACTTTATTTATATTTCTATTCATTTTATCTTTTATAATTTTATTTTACTAATATTATTTTTATGATTTTTAATCACATTAATCTATTTTATAATTATCAAGTGCTATAGTAATGAAGTTGATCTATATATTCCCACAAATTTATCATTATTTAAACAAATGATTAAGCACTTCATATGTATACATAACTGATCATTATTAATTACTTTATAGTTAGTTTATACAATTTAAGATTCCCTTAATTCTTCTGATTTTAAATAATTTATGGATTACTATATAAGTAACTTAGATAAGTTAAAATTC
The DNA here is from genome assembly GCA_019155195.1 of Avicennia marina. Classification (NCBI taxonomy): domain Eukaryota; kingdom Viridiplantae; phylum Streptophyta; class Magnoliopsida; order Lamiales; family Acanthaceae; genus Avicennia; species Avicennia marina. The sequence continues at coordinate 22,699,395 of CM032753.1, read as the reverse complement.
TATTAGTTTTCAACTATTAATAGATTTATATTTAAAATAGAATTTTGTTTTTACTTAACTAGCCTTAGTCTTAATTAAAAAAACACTTAATTGATCTATTTAATTAATCTTTTTAATAAAAATATTTAATTATTTATGTATATGAAATTGATGTTAAAATTTATAATATTTTTTTTAATTATCTATTTGGATTCATTTTTTCTTAATTATTTCTATGCATGATTCATGTATTAGATAGCCTTTTGAAAATTGATAAAGTTTAGCATAGGATAAGTTCTTGCTAGTTTTTATGCACAAAAAGAAAAATTTTACTATAAGAATTTTTATCTATGAATTGCTAATTTTTACTTTTATTTATTCATATTTTCCACAATATATTATCATTATGAGTTTATTTAATATTTTTTAAATATGTATTTTCATTTAATATCATTTTCAGCACATTTTAATTTATAATATTTGTATTATAGTTACTACATGAACACATTTATTTTTTATTTTTATAAAAAATTTCAATTTGAATTTTTTTTAGCATATTACTTGTGAGGTTTATCATCTAATTATTTAATATTTATATGCTATTCTTCCTTTCAAACTATAGTTTATTTCTTTAGGAAGTATACTTTCTATTTAGATATTTTAAATAAGTAACTATAATATATATCATTATTTTTATGTAATATAATTATTTATTTTTTATATTTCAATAATTTATTCTATCTTTTTTGAAATGCTATATTTAAAAATTTGGTATGCAATTATAACATAATTTATCATAAGTCTAAGTGATTATAAATTTATCATTAAACATCATTTTTTGAATATTTATATGTTAATTTTTAAGTTTTGTTTTAATTTTTTAATGTTAATTTTATTATGTTATATTTCTTATTTTTGCATTTTATTAATTATGTGCATATTTATAGTACATTAAAATGAATTATTTAAATATTAAATTTGTTTGCTTACTACTACTTATATAATATATTAAGATGAATTTCTGAAATATTAATCAATATTTTTTATAAAACATATTTTTCACTCAAGAGGAATTATATAATGGATAACTATATAATATTACTATGTAAAATATTTGATGACATAATTTTGCAAAAAATATTGTAACACGCACGCACACACACACGTATATATTTTATTACTTCAGTTATGAAACATTTTCTTTTGAATATGATTGAAATTAATATTAAATGATATTACAAATTTAATAATATTTATAGTAAAAACCTTGCATATTACATATCATTTTATTTATTTCAGAACAATAGTGATTTTCAATGATATGCAATTTATTTATTTATTTATTTGAAATTTCTCTCATTGTCATAACTTATATTTATGTTTTCTATTTATTTTATCTTTTGTAATTTTGTTTTATTGATATTTTTTTATGATTTTTAATCACATTAATGTGTTTTATATTAATTAAGGGTTACAATTATGAAGTCTTTGTATTTCAACAAATGTATTATTAGCCAAATAATCAAGCACTTTATACGTTATAGATAACTGATAATTATTAACAACTGTAAAATTAGTTTACATAATTTAGGATTCTATTAAATTTCTTGAATTTGATTAATTTATGCTACAATACAAGCAGTTTAGATGAATTAGAGTTGTATTAGTTTTGAACTAGTAAAATATTTATAGTTTAAATAGAATTTTGTGTTGACTTAACTAATAGCCTTATTTTTATTAAAAATTGTATATTCATATGTTATAGATTAATTGAATAAGTTCAGAGTCATCACACGACGAACCTCGGGTGGGTATTAGCAACCAGCTTCATGAGTATATAACGTGACTTCAAAGTTGAATTTGGAATCGCAAGGTAGCAGCATGGAAGATTTTACTGTGTTGCTTTCATTAAACGACGTTCTTTCCCGTGAATTGTTATTTATATAATGCGTCGCAAACACAGATCCACTTTATATTGTTATTATTCATAGAAAAAAATACTGATTGTGCATTTGCATATTTGTTGGTTGGTGGCGTTTTAACATTAACACTGAGTTTTCACCAGCACACAAGACATAATTGCATCAGAAGACCAACTTCAGCTCACACTTATATAGCAAAATTCATTTATTAAGTAATAACTATCAAGCTTAAACACTGTTTGGACAAAACTGGAAGCTGAATTGGAATTCCACTCCACTCCATTAACTGAGCTTACGCAATGCTGTGGGCAGTTTTACAGGGTACAAGTTGGTGTACAATCACCAGAAGGGATTACAACTACAAGAACTGTGCTGAGAAGATTTAATAAATTCTTGAAGTTGTTTAGGGGATTCAGATTGATGGTGACATATGTCTTGGATTTTGCTTATGCATCCATATTTTTCGCCTTATGGAAGCTGTGATCATTGATTCTGGTATTGCTGTCAACTTTCTGTTGCAGCTTGAATAATCTTTTCCTCGGAAAATGTTTCGCCAACTTCCCCAAAAGGACTCTTGCCAATGAAAACTAGGGCAATGCTGGAACTGGTAGACATTGTTTAGTGCTGAGATCATTGAAATCATATTGCGGATTGAAGACCTTTAATATACTCTGTGGTTTGCCTCCCTTGGGAAAGGCTTTATCTTTAATCTTACAGATTATTGACTTGATTGCTTTGGGCATCCGTTTCTGTTTTCAACTTTTTTTATTTGTTGGGAGTGTAGGAGGTTTATTTATCCATTGCTTAGTGTTAGATACTCCTAATGATTGACTTATGGTGCTTCCATTGGCAAGCGGCTTACAATGAATTATGTACTTCTTCTGCGGAAACTGGATTCATCAGGTCCATATATCTACTTAGCTTTGAGACTGTTAAGTTTATCAGAAGGCTTCTGTTTGTTGCAGAGAATGAGTTCTTTGGAGGAATGGATGGAAAAGTTACTATCAGACATTGACTTGTCAAGAAGCATGGCCATTGCATCCTTTCCTGAACAGGAAGCTGCTGCTAGAGCATGCGTGTTGGCTCTGATTTAACATCTTTACACTTCTAAATATTTTACCTCGACCTTACTATAGTGTTGTTGCATCTGAATTTTTGTCATTCTACTCTGATTCTTGGGTGTTCCACACTTTATACGAGGTTAATTTTCTTTTTTTGCAAATTTGTTCAGCATTCCTAGATGAGAGCCAGCAGAGTTCCGATCACATGTGTCTGTTGATGCAAACTCAAGCTTATCTGTGGTGGTGGAAAGTTCATCAATGGCATCAGATTATGGAAATGATACAACTTATGAGACATCTGAGATTTGCAGTCCAAGCCTTGGAAGGGATAACAACTCTGAAGTGGGATGGAGGATCAGTCACTTTATGATGATGTAATAAGTCCAATAGATAAGTTCGTTAAGTATGACATGTCAAATATTGACGAGGGCTTGTCTATGGGGCAGGCTATCTAGAGAAACTTGAAAGTTTTCCTAAGCATAGTCTTCATGTCAGAGAGATTCACAGAAATTTAGAGCACAATGCGAGCAATAGAAGTTCTTCTACAATCTCCCATCATGCAGAAGACATGTTTGAGGCTGGACAGTGGTTCATCATGTTCAAAAGCTGTGAAATGAGAGTATTGTAAGTGTTAGGAGTTCACAAAGAGGTAGTGAATATTGTAAGTGTTAGGAGTTCACAAAGAGGTAGTGAATTGTCAAATCTATTATTTCCTAATTCACATGGACATGAACTTCTTGACTTTAGAAGTGAGGCAAAGGTCTCACGAATTGGAACTGGTGGAGACTCATATTATCTGCTCTCAGATGATATGAACCAGTTGGTCCCAATAGATCAGCGCCAGAAGATGAATAGAGTGCTTATGACATGGCAGCGGAGGCTGATAACAGCAAAAACTGATGTCAAGGATCTTATATCAAGGTTAAATCAGGAAATTACGGTGAAGGACTATCTCGCCACAAGGGTGTTATAATACTGAAACTTTGGTCTCGCAGCAACTCCATTTTTTTTATGATTTTGGGTCTATTTTTGAGAAATTATTTCAAGATTCATGAAAATTCTTACAAGTCAATCGCAATGGAGTATGCAAATGTCTTTTTAAAAAATAGAAGAATCTGAGGGCATGGCATTGATTGATAACTGTGATAGCGTAGAATTGGAAAGAAAAATATTAAGATTATAGTTCAAGTACTCTGGCCTTCTCTTGACCTATAGATTTTCTTCTCTATATGTTTGGTAGTGAAATGTCACTTCTCTCTAGGATAACATATCAACTTAAATTAACTATTTAAGTGGGCTGTGGTGTGGTGAGAGGGACACAGAAAGGAAGAGGTGAAGATGATGCTTGAAGTCTGAAAAGTCGTTTGGAAGTAAATTTAAAATTCAGTATTGACTTTAATCCACCTCTTTGCATGTTTTGCAAAAACAATAAATTATATGCTTTTGTTAATTTATTGAAATAGGTTAAGCGGCATTTTTAAGCTTTTATTTGGACTTCCAGAAAATCAAGTAAGTTGATCTTTGTTGTCTAAAATTAGATTGAATGGGAGCAGGAGGGTGCTTATTTAGGAATTGTAAGAATTAGTTTTGGTACAATCTAACCAGTCTCAAATGCCTTAAAAACTAAACTTTGTTTCCCTTAATCAATTAAATTTAGGAGCCCTCCATTTTTTACCTGTTTCTCGAGATTTAAACAGAATACCATGACTCTGACACTCAAGATATAAGCATTGATTAAGTGTGGACTGTAAATGAACTATTTCAAATCATGTAAAACACAACAAATGACATCTGTCTGTTCACTCTATCCCTGTAGCATGCTTAGAGCTCTCCGGTTTTCTTACATGTTGAGTCAATCTGAACCTCCATTGGACTACGAGACTGATAACTTTCTCACCATATTATGTTTGTGTTCTCACAAACTACTATTTCAATGTTGTTCCTTTATGGACAATGAATTCTTTGTTTGTTGCTTTAAATGTGCCAATGATAAAGCACTTCTCTTGAGGGAGTTGAAAAAGTATGAGAGTTAATGGCTCATGCATCTGTTATTTTAAAAGTGTGAATGACGTCAAACTTGCATCGCAGCTGGCTTGCCCTCTTACGTGTGATATGAATTGAAAAGATTCTCTAGCTCTAGTGTAGCCTATATATATATATTAAAAGTAGGTTCTGTCTCATTATGTATTTTTTAAGGTCTGCATGATCATGATAATTGAAAAATAAATGTTTTGTTTTTGTGTCTTCTGCAATTCCAGGAACTTTTTGTAGAACAAAGAGAGAGAAATGAGCAGACAAGAACCTCCTGGAGGAAGCTGCTAAATAAATGCAAGATTCTTCACAATAAGCTTCAGGATTGTGGAATTGATGATTTAACATCCACCAGGGGAGATCATCAAGTAACAAGTATTCCATCATTGTTGGATTCGTCGGATATTGCTGGCATACCTGATAATCAAATTGGCCTTCTCATTGCGGAGGTACTGGTTCCTTGCACTGTCATCTTCTCTCACATTTTATTTTGGCGCTCCCTCTACATTTGAGATCTTTTATGCTTAACTCTATATACTGAAATTCCTTGCATTTGTTTCGCGTATTTAAATTTTACGCATTGAATTAGAAATGTGAAAAAGAGGACATTGAGTTGCATCCGGATTTGGTTTCCACTTTCTTTGGGTTGATTGGTATTTTTTCTTTTGTGGTTAGTGGGATGGTATGTGGGGGGTGGAATGGGTATGTTTTTCCAGTTGATTTGGTGTAACAGAAATGGATAAATCCAGAGAGGGGAATGAGCGACCAGCTGGATTATGACATAGATGGTGCTAGAAATTGTTATATTAAATTGAACAGAATTTGCAACACGGGACGCATGTCCCCTTGTGATTAAGACTCATTGATTGCTTGACGTATGTTGTTCTCTTTTCTCAATGAAGTCATAGTTTGTAAAGTTGATCAGGTTCGGCGTTTAAATGAGGATTTTAGTAGTCCTGGCTTCAACTACTGATAGAGTTGCAGAGTTGGAGGGATTCCGAGTGCGATGCAACGTGAGGGCTTTTCTTCCACTTAGAGTACGATCGTTTCGTTCGTGGGCAATCGCACACCGTACTGTTTTGAAGGGAGTAACAGCATAATTGCAGTGGGAATAAGCAGCATGGTCAATCAGTGGGCTGCCTGCGTTAGCCGTGACTAACTGTCGTATTGTATTGAGGTGTCTGTGTCATAGAAACAAAAAAGTAGAGTGTATTATTATTATTATTATTATTATTATTATTATTAATGGAGGTAAATGAGAGCATTGAAGTTGGATAGCATCAAGGAGGACCCCATTAGGTGACCGGTGTTGATGATAAAACAAGAAAATGGACCCAATTCAAATTGACTTTTAATATGGAATCCTGAGCAGGGCTCCGTGTGTCAAGAAGACTCACGTGGTGGAGTGCACATTTCCTGCCGTCAGTCAGTGGGGTCAGATGTGTGGTTGATGTATGTGCTTGTGCGTTCCTCATTATCGTAAATAAAAATAAAAATGATGGAGCGTAAGCGTGAGGCGAGACTGGGATGGGAAGGGGAAAGGCTCGCGAAGCCTACAGAGGCACGCTCACGCTGCTAACGGGCGCCCCCTTTCCCTCCATTTCTGAAGATCCCTTCCTCCCCTACCCCATACTCTCACACTCGCCTTCCCCCTCTCTTTCCCTTTGTCAGATTCCAATATTATCTGATGATAGATGTGGTCGGCAAATGAAGTATGTCGCTCTCTGCCTCTCTTTCCCCCGCTTCTTCTCATCAGCTTTTTCAGGTCTCTCTCTCTCTCTCTCTCTCAGATTCTGAATTTCTTTTTGTGTTGTCTTCTGTTAAACATGTCTTATGTATTATTTGCCGGATTCCCTATTTTCGTTTTGAATTACACACACACACACATATATTTTATGGTCTCAGCTGGTTTCGGCATCAATGACGAATTGTATATACGTGCCTGCTTTTCTGAAACGTAATTTTTGCTTTTTTCCGTTTTATATGTAAACAAATGAGATTTGTACTGAGAAGCAAATTGTGTGAAAATTCCTCTATTGATTTGAAATATATTGTGGAATGTGTAAAGTTTATAGATTAAATGCGGTTCCTTTAGAATTTGTAACAAATTTAATCCTGAAAAGTGGCCAAGTTAGTATAATTTTGTTTCCATGTTTCTTATTTACATACTTGGCGGTTATCCATGAGCTGTTATTTAGTTATTATCTGTGAAGCCTCATACGTGACTGTGGCTTTGAATGTTCTCTACAGTTTTGTTATATGGATCTTAAATGGAAGCAGAAGAGATTGGAGTTTCTAAAGCCGCAAAGAAGAAAGTTTCAGTACTTTCGGATTCTCAGATCTGCCTTCCATGGCCGGGGCTCCTCAAGCGTTAGTGACAATGGGGCAACTGAACCAGCTAGGATCCTTCTAGAGAGGTTGTTTGCTCAAACACAAAAGCTTGAGGAACAGATAGGCAGAGATCCTCATTCACCCCATGTTGCTGAGCTAGGTGTGAATCTCGGCAAGCTAGAATCAGATCTTCAGGTTGCTTTAGCAGCGTTGAAGAAGAAGGAAGAAGAGCTGCAAGATGCAGAGAAGAAAGTCTTCTTCGAGTACAATGAAATCAACCTTGCCAGGAAGGACTTGGAGCAACGACAGAAAGAAATAATGGCTGCAAGACTGAACCAAGAGACAATAGAAGAGGAGCTAAGACTAGCGAACATAGACTTAGCTTCTCAAGCTGCAGAAATTACCGATCTCAAACTTTGTCTGAAGAAGAGGGATGAGGAAATTTCTGCTTCTCAGTCAGCACTCTCATCTAAAGAAGAGGAAATCACTAGGATGAAACAAGAATTAATGAAGAAGAGTGAAGATGCTGCCAGTGCCAAATCAGAACTCAAATCCAAGTCCATGCTCCTGGATAAAGCTAGCAAAATTGTGGAGGAGCAAGAAATCGAGCTCCAGGAACTCCAGCGGGCAATTCAAAAGAAAGAGGAAGAGCTAGAAATTTCCATCAGCATGCAGAAAAGTGAATCTGAGAAATTGAAAGTTACTGAAGCAAACTTGCAGAAGCAAACTATGGCTTGGCTAGCAGCGCAAGAGGAATTGAAAAAGCTGGCAGAGGAAACATCTAAGCATACTGTGGGAGCAAATGAAACTCTGGGGGAATTTGTGCGAGTGAGGAAGCTTCTTTCAGATGTGAGATCTGAGCTAGTTTCAACTCAGAGAGCTTTGTCTTCCAGTAGACTGATAATTGAAGATCAGGATCAGCTGTTGGGAAAGCAGCTTGGAGAACTTGAAGAGCAACGCAGGAATGTAATGTCTTATATGACGAATCTGAGAGATGCCGAAGTAGAGATGAATAGCGAGAGAGCGAAACTCAGGGTTGCTGAAGCTCAATACAAGGAGCTTGAAAGGGATTTGTTGATGGAGAAAGAACTTGTCAGTGAGTTGCAGAACGAATTAGAAAAAGAGAGAACATCCTTGAAACAAGTAATTGAGGAAATGTCGGCTCTCCAGGAGGAATTAGAACAAAGGAGTGCTGCATTTGAACAATCAGAGACTACTCTCAAGGCTAAAGAGTCGGAATTGGTGGACGCGAGGCTAGAGATTGAGAATTTAAAGCGTGGACAGGCTTCCCTTCAAATTATAGTGGAAGAGAGAGACTTGGAACTCTCAGATACCAAAAAAATGTTAGAGGAAGTAAATCAGGAGATTGCTGATTTAAGGGGAATTTTGTCCAGCAGGGAAGATGAGCTTATTCAAGCAATATCCATGCTGAAGGAGAAGGATGAACATGTCCATACAATGCAACATGAACTAAGTGATGCAAAATTAAAATTCTTGGAAGCTGAGAGTGTGGTGGAAAAGATTGTAAATCTCACCAAGGAAGTAGTTTTATCACTTAATGGTGAAGGGTATCGTGGACCGGGTCCTGTTGATCAGCATAATGTCGGATGGCCACCTCCATCTACCGGCAGACCGGCTGATAGTTTGATGCGGCAGAAAAAACAGCTAGAAGCTGAACTTGAGTTTACCCGAGAAAGCCTGAGAGCAAAGGAAGTGGAAGTTGTTGCTGCACAGAAGGCTCTCTACATTAAAGACGAGGAGCTAAAAATGGTCCTTCAAAAATTGGATGCCAGAGAGAAGGAAACGGCACAGATGAAGGAAGAAATTATGCGGGATAAAGATGATCTGAAGCAACTTTATGCATTGGCACAAAAAAGGATTGGTGAGCAGAGTATTGGTGACCTGGCAATCGAGAAACTCCAAATAGAAGCAGCACAGCTGGAAGTCGAAGCTGCGATAAGTGCGCTCCAGAAAATCACAGAAATGAGTGGGGAGCTTCTGAATAAAGCTAGTTTAAGCATCGAGGCTGATTATGATACCGATCTTTCCGAGCAGAATGGCTCTGAGGCTATTCCCGACAATGGGTGTTCTGGTGGAGATGTCAAATCCGAAGTTTCTCGGCTTCTGACTTTGACTGAGCATCTTGTCAGAGAAGCGGGTATTATTACCTGCGACACAAGCCAGTAGGAAACGCGATTTTTAATTTCTCAAACTTGGGAGGGGTTTAGTTTAGCTATCAATCTAACCAATTGTCTAGTGTAGTGGATTTTGAGTCTTAGATGTATTTGCTTCTTCCTGTCTATCGGTATTGCATGCATTGGGTAATTTGTAATTCTGCATGTTGCATAATGTTTTTTTTGGTTGCCTTTCTGCTTTTGATGTGCTTCAAGTGAGGGAATGTTGCAGTTTACATAACCCAACAACATGGTGTGCTCCGCAGCACGTTCTGGCCAGCAAGCGGTTGTCGCGTACTTGCATTTTGTTCGGCTTACTGCTCATATGATATGAGGGCAGTCAATGCCTACAATTTTTTTCTCCCACCGTGGTCCACGGTTGTTACGTCTTTTGTGACAATTAAAACAAACACTGCAAAGACGGAACAGAATGGGGTTTCTTTAGTGTAATTTTACATAAAAAGCTATAAAGACGATCACATGAAAACCATCAGTTAACAAGTTACCCCTTTCCCGTGTCCGGTCCCCAAATGAAACTTTTAAGAGACCGGTGGTGTTCCCAAGAGTCGACAAAACGGCCCAACTTCGTGGCGGTAAATTGACCTATTACAATCAACAGTGGACTAACAGCCCGGTGAATAATAAAACTTGTGTAAGGACCAACCCCTTTTTTCCAAGAACGAGTTGAAACAATGACGTTTCGCATTTGACTTGAAGAGAAATCCCACGAGATTGCGTGAATGTGAGTTGATAAGAAGAGTTCCTTCGAAGGGAGGAAAAAAATAACATTATTAATTTTTTTTAAAAAAAAAAAATTGTCCCTAACGGGTATTGCGAGCTAACTTTTGTTGCCAATAACCGATTTTGTTGAACCACCAACGCCAGCATTTCATCTCACCCATTCCACACAACACAACGATGGCGAAAAAACCAGCTTTTTTGAGCAGACAGCTATGTTAACTAAAGCCAGCGTACACGTTCTCACGTGCTCTCCCTGTCGCTGTAAAGCACCCACGCCGTGTTGCCTCTTTCACTACCTCTTCGCCGACTGAATGCCCGAATTTCTAATGAATTAAACATCTTCGCCAAAGAACGTTTTGCCAGTTACGATTACCATCTCATTCTAAAATCAACCCACAACAAAGCCATACTCATTTCTGCCGTTTACTAGATATATTTTGTACGAACAGATACTGCTTCCAGGGTTATTGAGTCCTTGCTGACTTCCAGCTGAAATTGGAAACCTAGTGGTTAAATCAAGCAGTCCTAAGAGTTAACCTCCTTTCCCAGTTTCTCTTCTAGAATAATATTTATTGCTAGAAAATCGGTGGCAATTCTTGGAACTTACCAAAATGCTGTAGGAAAATCTGGATGAACTACTCCTTTCTTCAGTTTTTGTGTAGGTGCTCAACTTATGATATGAGAACCACCCTCTTAACAAGTGACTTAAACTGCAGTCACAGTGGGAAACAACACCATCTTCAGATGCCTGAATACTGAGTACAATGCAACAATTGCATCTATAATTCATCTTAGAACTAAAAATTTTGTAACAAAAGGAAAAAGGCACAAATGTATACTCAATCCATCATGCACCAGATTACATTTTCTTGCTGATATCCAATATTTGTGTGCCAGAAACTTGTTAAACATGCCTATAAATTTGACGAGGCAACCTTTTGCTAACAAATTGGATACAATGACTAGCCTGTAAGTAATAAGAAACACAAACACAGAAGACTTACATATTGGGTTCCTCATCTGAATCAAGGTCCTCACTTACAGATTGTTCCCTTAATAAATGGTGTGTATTGTTGGCATGATGAGTAAACTGCAGCTGAAGGTGCCAAAAACTGAAAATTGTTTACAGATAAAAAGTGCAACATCAATTTTCTGATACAAAAATGTTCTGCTTAAACCAGCATAAAGCACTTTCACAGTGATGAAAGAGGTCATTAGAAAGATGAAATACAAGCCACTAAAGTAGACAAAATTCTGTTTTTATCCCTTGACTAAGGCCTTGATTATATTGAAACATATTTGACGCGATTAGAATAACGTTGAAATAGTAGGATAGCAACGGTGTAATCGAACCCAAATCCGAGAATTCCAGGGACGTAAACCAAGCAAAAAAGTCAACCCAACGTGGTAGGATTGAATTGAACTCGATGTAAACGGCCACAATCAGCACATCAAATACTGATTGATACGTTACGAATCACATGGACCACTCTGAAATGACTCGATTTGATATTGAAATCTATGAGAAATTGAATGAACAATTTCAGAGAATATGAAAAGGAATTCTGAATTGATTAAAACTCTGTCTATCTCAAATGACTGGTGAAAATGAATTTATAAGAGTTTCAACAACCCTAGCCCACCTACAGTTGGGTTTACTTCCCCTATTAGGCTTATTCTAAGTGGACCTAGAATTAAAATAATTCAGGAAGACATAAATAATAAAAATTAAGCTAATCCTTTTGCTCCTTTGCCTCCGAGTCTTCTGCCCAACTCAGAATGTTCACCCTGCGCTCCTCTTTGGGTTCTTCGAATTTATGTCCACGTGTGACGTCCTCTCAAATTTCATGCACCAATGTTGTGATGGCTTCTTTCAATCTTTTTGCTCGTGTCCTGGTTATTGGTTCGGCTGGAATTGCTAATAGGTCCCTTTTATCATGCTGGATGTCCACGTCATTCCCCTCATCGTGAGAAAGAATTGACCTCAATTCGGTAGTCAGCTCATCACCAGCATCAAATAAGCTTAGGTGAGAAATATTAAAAGTTGCACTGACTCCGAACTCACCTGGTAGCTCTAATCTGTAAGCATTATCATTAATTCTTTCCAGAACTCTGAATAGTCCATCCCCTCGAGGCATTAGTTTAGACTTCCGCTACTTGGTAAATCTTTCCTTTCGCATATGAACCCACACCTAATCTCCAGGCTCAAACACTACCTGCTTTCTGCCCCTATTTGCCTGCTGAAAGTATTGTTGGTTCTTTTTCTCGATATTTTGTCGGACATGCTCATGTATTCTCTTCACATATTCGGCTCGCTTCCTGCCTTCTAAACTCAAATGCTCATTGCCAAGCAATGGCAACAGATCCAAAGGTGTTAGTGGATTAAAGTCATATACAACTTCAAATGGGAATATGTTAGTAGCAGAATGAACAGCTCGATTACAAGCAAATTCAACATGTGGTAAACTTTCTTCCCAACTTTTAATATTTTTCTTGATAACAGCACGCAATAATGCAGTGAGTGTCCTGTTAACGGCTTCAATTTGTCTATCAGTTTAAGGGTGACAGATAGTAGAAAAAAATAGTTTAGTTACCAATTTAGCCCAGAGTATTTTCCAGAAATAACTTAAAAATTTAACATCACAATCAGACACTATTGTTTTGGACACACCATGCAGACGGACCACCTCTTTGAAAAACAAGTCGGCTATATGCGACGCGTCATTAGTCTTATGACATGCAATAAAGTGAGCTATCTTAAAAATCTATCTATGACAACAAAAACGGCATTTCTATCATTTTTAGACCTAGGTAAATCCCAAAACAAAGTCTATAAATGTTGGTTGTGGGACTTTGCTTCTTTACATCGTATGCACCTTTCTACGATCCGCTCCACGTCCCCCTTTAGTCCCGGCCAATAGAAATGTTCTTACAAAATTAGCACAGTCTTGTTGGCACCAAAGTGTCCCATTAGCCCTTCATAGTAAGCTTCTTGAATAAGTAATTCTCGTAGAGAATACCGTGGAATGCATAATTTATTAATATGGAATAGATAGCCCTCATGCTTAAAATATTTGTCATAAGCGCATTTTTCAGTGAGCGCAAAGGCTTGACTGAAGTCAAGGTTGTTTTGGTAAAGTTCTTTAATATGCTCAAACCCTAATAATTTTGTACCTAGCATGTTCAGCAAATTATACCTACGGGATAACACATTAGTAACTATATTTTCCATACCTTTCTTGTACTTGATGATGTAAGGGAAGGTGTCAATGAATGACACTCACTTAGCATACCGTTTACTGAGCTTGCTCTGGCCCTTCAGATGCTTCAAGGATTCGTAGTCAGTGTAAATCACAAACTCTTTCGACCTCAGGTAATGCTGCCACGTTTCCAAGGCCTGCACCAAAGAGTATAACTCCTTGTCATATGTACGATAATTCAGCACCGTTTCATTAAGTTTTTCACTGAAATATGTGATGGGCTTCCTTTCTTGCATTAGGACTGCTCCAATACCTACACCAGGAGAATCGCACTCAATTTCAAAGGCTTTATTAAAATCTGGTAAAGAAAGTAAAGGAGCATGTGTGAGTTTATGTTTCAGAGTGTCAAACGCCCATTGTTGGGCTTCTCTCTACTCGAACTTCTCATTCTTCTTAATTATAATGGTAAGTGGAGCAGCAATGGTACTGAAATCCTGCACGAAACGCCTGTAGAAGCCAGCCAACCTATAGAAACTTCTTACTTCAGATATTGACGTCAAGGTTAGCCATTCTTGTATGGCATTCACTTTATTTTCATCCACCTGTATTCTCTGTGTACCAATAACAAATCCTATGAAGACATAGTGGTCAGTACAAAAAGTGCATTTCTTAATATTAGTATATAGCTTTTCTCGTCGTAAAACTTCAAGCACGCTGCGTATATGTTCAACATGCTCAGTGATTGTGCGGCTATACACCAGTATGTCATCAAAATATACTATAATGAATTTTCCAATGAATACACGCATAACATGATTCACCAGATGCATGAATGTACTAAAGACCAGGCTCTTGGCCACTTCTACCATGGAAACAGAAAACCTCCATGTTTCCTTAACTATCCATTTTAAACAATTCAGGAAGGATTCAGACTTACTGTTGCAGTATTTACATTTTGAAGAGGTAGAAAAGGACATCTATTGCCAGCCAACTTCATCTCTCTGCACTAGCTCATCTTAAGTATTCCACACACTTGATTCGTTTAGCAAATTACTGAAAGTCCACTCATTGTCTTTTGGAATTACAAGACACTATTTTTCATTTCAGAATGAGCAAAACCTGATCCCGCATTGTTTAAGGCAGGTCGCATTCGTAACTTTTTCATTACCAATCTATGGGTGTCACTACCATAATTAAGCCAGAAGAAGGTACACTCCTTTTAATCAACCATCTCAATGCAAGTTACTTATGGTTCAATTCTTCTTCAAGGTTAACTACTATAATAGCATCTCTGATCTCATGCCATAAGATGTTTAATATATTACAACCTGAGTATCAACCTCTGAAATTTAAAATTTGCCTTTACATATACAACATGCTTGCGGATAGGTAGGCACTCGCATATTTTCCAAAAAACTATGATTAACCTGATCACGATCCTTGATGCCTACTGTTCTGATATAATCACTGTCAGTTAGTAACATTTGGCCTTCATAACAAAGACAAAACTGTCCCCATACATGTTTTCCGCATAAATATTGTAAATCTAATTAAGATGGCAAAGGACTACATAACACAAGTTGTTATAAACCAGTATATCATGGAACACTTTTCAGAGATGAATCTCCACAAGGCTCAAATGATCAAGTTCTACATCCTCCAGAAAATATACTAGCCTTTGATAACATGACCACAACAACTATGAATTACACAATGATTTGCCAAAGCCTAACGTTGCAACTAATTCACATAGAAGTTTGAGAGACATTAAACAAAAAGTTATTGCCCAATGTCAAGCAGTTAACCATTGGAATTCAAAGCCAAAACTACTTATAAGCCAAATATTGAGAGGATTGAGTTGCTACAACAAATTGCTTGTCAACTAAATTTTGAAACTAGCCCAAAAAGGCATAACAATAATAAATTAAACTGTCATTAGTGATGATAAACTACCACATTGTAAGTTATTTAATGCATATCAATGAGTTAGTGACGATTATATTAAATTTCAACAGGAATGCAATCTTCAGTAGCTTAACAACACACAATGAAGTAGAATTCTCAATCCTCAACGAGCCACACTTTAAAATGTAGACACGCTGATAAATCATATTGTAAAGAAAGCTTCTCTTTGGGCCATTAATAAAAGTTTCCGGGGGAACTGAACACGACATCGATCCATCCCCGCTCTCCACAGTCTGGATCATTGCGAAGTCCCCTCGCTCAGCGGAGCCATAAAATCGAAATTGCCCTTCGAATGCAAAATAGACACCACATATCACAGAGCTCTTATTGCTTTCGGGTGGTATTTGGAGTGAGATTGGTGACATTGTGCGATTCTTTGGCAAAGAATGAGCGGTAGGGTTTTGGTTGCGTCTGGGGAGGTTTCTCCTCGAATTTGGCTACCTTGTGTGTTTCTCCCGCACTGTTGTGATGACAATTTGAATGAAGCGCGACTTCCAGGGCGCTGCCGTGTATATCAAACATGGGCCAGTCTGGAGAAATCTGGACCCGATTAAGTCTGACTAAATTGGGCTCAGTTCGATCCTGATTTAAAATAAAAAATAAAAATCCCAAATTCAACTAAAAATGTTTATTCACACTCATATTGAAAGAGTGGAATTGAACAAAAATTCGTGGAGGTACCAATTATCCTTTTTTATTTTCATTCAGAATATATCTTTTTCATCGCATCTTAACCCACCCTCGATGATTTATGTATGGAACAGGTGACTAGTTTCTCACAAAAGCTACAACCAAGGCAATAAATAAATAAATAAAGCACAACACGGAGGCGTTTCCACAAAATTTGAGCTAGCGTACAGTCTCAACAAAACTGACTCCCCAAGTCTCTTTAAAAGGGCACATCATTGCAGCTGTCACTGTAAACAACATAACATACAACTTGCAACTTGGTTTCTGATATGATACTGAAAGCCAATACGTTAATGGAGTCAGCGTCAGCCTTCACAGCAGCCGTTCAGATGACAAGGACGGATAGCATCATCTCCTTCGTCCTTGTGTCATTTTCCAACAAGCTTATGGTAGGCATACATCACTGAGCCAAGGAAGCCGAGGAGTTGCCCGGTGACATTCAACTGCAAGCAAATCACATGTCCGCATTACGTAAACAGACACGTGGCGTGCTCAACCACAAATGCAACGCCATTTTATACTTACCAAATCAAAGGGCAGCCCACCAAAAATGACCCAGCCAAGTGTAATCGTGAAAAAGTCCTGCACAGACATGATGGGGCGCAAGGCAATAATTTTGAGTACAATACATACATCAGGACCTTCAACCACAAAATGTGGGGGCGATGACAACAGTGATGCGCGTGATGTTGGAGGGACATCACCAGCATTATTACCACTATCGAAATTGACCACAAAAGCAATCAACTGAAAACTCTTTTCCATGCAAAACAAATCGAAATACATGTGAAGCAATGACATTTATAAGGTTCGTATATTTAGAAGCCAAACTTCCATGTAGCTAAGCTTTATGCTTGAAACCCAAAAAGCCCAAGGAAAGATGACAGTTTCCGACCAAACCTTCAGATTACCGCATACTGTCTGCGTGAGAGCAGAATTCAAAGTCGTGTTTAGGAATATGGTGTAATTCAGCAAGAAAGCCATGATGCAGGACAAAAGCAATACTGCCTGAAATCAGAAAAAGTGGGGATATTAACTCACACAAGTGCTATAACACGAAACAGATACACAATTGTCCATTCCAAAACTGGAAAGACGCATTCACAATACAAAATATGTTGATCCACCTTTTCTATCCTTAACAACACAGATGCCAACAAATGAATCCCTTGCCTGCCTCCGTGCACTACACAATTTTAACACCGGCAAGGCAGATGCAATGTCTCTTCAGTAGAAAATTACAACATGCACATACAAGTCCTACAAGTGACCAATCATAGCAGAGGATTGAACTGATTATGAGCCACATTAATCCGATTAACTAGGTGTGAGTTCACTGAGATAGGAAGTATAAGTCAGTGGACATAAAATTGAAAAAATAAATAAACAGAGAAGAGAGAGAGAGGTAGAAAATAAAATCACCATGGATTATGGAGGAAAAAATCAAATAAGATTAAAGGAAAAAAAGGGAGTGGCAAGACCTAGTTGAAGAGGGGAGGGATATGCAAAGCGATACAAATGGACTAATCATACATCATTATGTCTAAATACAACAGAAATATCATATCAACCATATAAAACCGACAAGGAAAAAATTATGATATGCATGTGTCAAGCTTGAAGCAAATACCAAGGTTTTGTCAGTCACCAAATTTTACCAGGAATCCAGGAGACAGCAAATTCGGAAAATTTATTGTTATCTCCAGGTCACCACAGAAAAAGGTCCAGAGTAGCAAAATGGGTCCGCATAGAACTCCTGTGCCAGAAAAAAAGGATCATAAACTTTAAAGAGAGAATTGGCAGGCTAATAGTGCTTAATATAGGAAAAATATCAAAGTTCTGGTTACTAACCATTGCACCATATGAGTCCAAAGCTATTGAGTCCAGTAGATTTTCCTGGGTAAATAAATTATAGAAAGCAAGAATGAAGCTGCAAAGAAAAGATTAGAAATAGAGGTGCAAGAAGTAATACCAATGCGGGCTATGGTTGTGAGGTATATTGCTGTGGCAATGTTGGATACAAAAACAACTAGATAGCCAAAAGAGTCGAATGACAAGTCTCGGGCTCCCGCAATAAAAGCACCTAACACAATCAATGCCACACTTCCCACACATAAAGTATTTGTCAGCCAAAAGAACCAAAGTTAAACACATAATTTCGACAGAGCTTTAGCCCATATCTAGAAATACGCTTGTGTACAAAAATCATCAATGGAATAATAAGGATGCTTACCTTCCAAGAATATGACGGGAATACCTCTGCCTCACTAGGATGTACTCGAGTATCATGGTAAATACGACTGTAGTTCTCCTTAAGGTTGTGTACATAGGTACATTAACACCACGAATAGATGCCATGGTGGCTAGCTTTCAAAGAAACAAGTAGAACAGGTGAACTTTTCTGTTGGTGAAGAAACTTGATAGCAATTTTTTTTTTTTTTGAAAAAAGGCCAACATCTACAACCGGAAGAGGTTATTACCATGTAAAGCAAATAGGTCAGAGAAAGAGGCGAAGTGCTGATCAATGTCTTTATGGGTACCAACGTTTTGGAACTGTCAGATACATTTTCATTTGTACTAAAAGAAATGAGCTTTAAGCGCCGTAGTGCATAAAGAAAACAGCATGAGCATATCATCTGCACCGGACACATCAATCAGAACAACGAAATTTCTGAGATCTCGGAAATGCGCCCGCAATATTTGAACACAATAACAAGTAGATAGAACTTAACTATTTTTTCCTTACCATACTTTAGAAAGGTAAGAGAGGGACATCCAACTAAGAATTCCTCCTTGGGTGTGACTTTGACAATCCCTCAACTAATGAACGTGTAATTAGAGTTAGAGCCACTGCCCATGGACAGTTTACCAGGGTTCTGGGAGCTTGTCACCATATAATGAACAGGAATGTTAAGCTCATCAATTACTACCACTAGTAGGTTTGCACTCATGACTTTCTTGTAGGTAGTCAAGGACCGGGGTAGCAGAGCCACCACCTTGGTGGTAAGATATCGTGTAATTGAGGACCAAAAGGAGAATGGAAACAGTATGAAAGAAAGCAAAATTTGTTAGACATCCAATGTCTATAAGAAGGTTTACCATCATAATTGGGGATTGTTTGTTATTATTAGGTGCAGCCAATTAAAGACTTATTCAATATTTGGTAAAACAATTTTGCAACCACCTGTGCATCCTTGCAACCTAGGATATTCTTTTGTTCAATGCTTATTTTTTTTTCCTGAGCACCAAGAACATCACTTGATCCATGAGGTTCGCATGTTAGGTTGATGTATGGACAATTTCCCACTAAGGACTCAGAAGAAATTTCCTTCTTGTTAAAAATGCAGTTGGCATATGGATATTAAATCATTTACGGAAAATCAAGCCTCATGAAATACCTGAGAGAGAGTGATGACATTGGCACATGGGAAATTATATGAAGAAAGAGCAGCCTTATTGAACATCACCAAGAGCACTGCAAAATAAAAGTCAAGTCATGTTTCTGTAAATGTCGGCAAGGAGGTGGAGTTTAATTACTGCGGGAAATATTCCTGTATGGAGCACAATCAGAAGTTGGGACTTGTATGAATTGACTAGACCCTGTAAGCTGATGCAAACAAAACCACTCTCATGTTTCATCAGTGGTCTGCTAACTATTTAGAACCACAAGATGAGAGTACAACAATATGGGGAAAAAAAGACAACAAACAGAAAACCTTTCAAATAAGCTGAAGATCTCCAGAGAGTCAATCCGCAGCGCCCACAAATTTAATGTGCTTATAGCTAGAAAATTAAAGCCCTATCTTTTACAAGTTTACTTTCAGCCCCATGTCGTTTGTAGTTGGCAACTACTATAGTTGTCGTACTTATGCGCTCCAGATAATGAATAATGTTTGCATGTTGTCATCCCCCAGCAAAGCTAAAGGAAAATTTAAAATTTAATCAAAACAAAACCTCGCCAAAATTGATGTTTTCCATTCCAAGAATCATTTTCCAGAGCAGAACGTGCTAATAGACAACGGAACAACTTTACTAAATCCAACATAAACGGAAACCAACACCACTGAAACATTTTCTTGAGTTTGAACACCGATCCAATGAGCAGCTAAAGAACGAGAGCGAACAATTAGAAGAAATGAGAAAATTCATCTCTAAGAAAAGCATCCTTCGGCAAACTCGAAGTCTTGACGCTGAAAATCCACGAGCTATGCATGTAATTAAATCAAACAAATTCTGGGTCAACCTTATAACGAAGTAAACACCTCACAGAATACAATAGACACACGCTATATAAAAATTTCAAAAATACCAGCACAAGTCATGTAAGAGAATGCAGCATAAGCGCCGTTGTTGGCCATGGCGGCGGATCCTTTCAAGACCTTCTCTTCTAGTCGCGCCGGAGGATGGGACGACGCTATTGGCAGAATCGAACTGCTCGTTGCCATAGAATACTGCTGTGTGATTCCAAGTCTTGAACGAAGGAAGATTGTGATCAACAATATTTTTACATCTGATGGCACACTTTTAAGTTGCAGTCCTCCAGAACGAGTGTGTATTGCTCTTATTGCAATCTATGGTCTATAATCTGTAATCTGTAATCTGTAATCAATGATCAATAATGTCAAGTACCATTAAGGATATGGGATATACAGTATGTGATTACTCTAAATTATATGTATATACTCTTCTCTTGATATTTTTTTTCATGGACTTCACTCAATTTTAATTTATTCTATGTTTCTCTTCTTTTTAAATTTCTTTCTTTTTCTCTCATTTTATAAACAATATAAAATATTATTTTTTTATATAATGATACACAAATAATGAGCATGCTTTTCATTATTAATCTATACTATATTATTAAATATTTGTGTCAAATTTGATTACATATTATAAATTCACAATAATATTCCTAATAAGTAAATTTAGTCATAACCCTAAATAATAGATTGAACATGCTTAAACAAAATTACTAATATACTATCGTCTTTTTTTTATGCCACACTTATACGAACTAAGATTTTTTATTATACAATATAGAATTACATAATTACCTATACCTTGGATTCTTTTATATTTTTTTTTATCACTTTCTTTTTAACTTCTTATCTTTATGTATATTATCTCTCCATTTTTTTTTTCCTTTTCAATTTTGATCATTATATATTTTATTATTTATAATACAATAATTTTATAATTTATAAAAAAATTTGCACACTATAATTTTGATTAGTATATATTAAGGCTAAATGTTTCATTTTGAATTCACAATGTTAAATTATTATAATACATTTATTTTTAACATTTTATATTTTTTTCTTTGTCTCTTTATTCTCTTTGTATAATTTATTCAATTTATTTTTTACTTTTAAAGATGTACCGTCAATTTTAACATTATTATGGTTTGTCACATTGAATAAAATATATTGTAAAAATTTTTGCACATGAATTAATGTCATTGTTATTGATATCTCGTTAAACCACAAAAACGTATACTGAATTAATTAGTTCCTAAAATATCAATTGTGCATTAATTAGCCACTATTATCTCAAATATGACTGTAATGAATTTATCATTCACTAAATCAATATAAAATATAACTAGACTAACTGCATCTATCTATTAAGTCTACAAAAGATGCTAGAATGATTAGATATGAGTATAAAAAGGCAAAATAGAACGATGGAAAGGAATTTGGCATAATTTTCCGACTTGATTTTAAGAATATTTTTAACTTGCCTTGTATAAATTCTCTTATTTATGGCAGACAAAGGAACACGTGTTCTGAGTTCAAAACGGCATTGACATGAAAAATAAAATATACAAAACCTCTCCTTTACCAATACATTTCTAAACAGATCTAATTATACTATTTAATGACTATTTTGACCTTAGTTCTCTTTCTTTTATTAATGTGCTTCAAATTTCAGTAGAGCCATCACTATTTTAATGCGTCCTTAATCTTTACTTACAAAAAACAATGTGAATGTTACAAAAGACACAGCTTGTGTTTCGAAATTAACTTTCAATTTTAAAACATCATCTTATAGACATCACTCTACTAAATATATTACTTAATAAAATTTTTATTTAAATTTAAATTTAATTTTTCTCTCTTATATATATAACAAACTAATTATTTTTTAATTTATTAATAATCTTTACTTTTTTAAAAAATTATTATTATTTTTATATATCGCCAGGTAAATAAATTTATTGTGACGTGTACTTTAACTAAATTCAGGCCTTTTCACGTGTTTCGACTGCGTGGACTTACAAGACCAGCTGTGTAAATATCTGCATATATTTTTATTAGCTTGTAACCCGTATCATGCATGAAAATATATGATTTAATTAATAAGAAATGTAAAAAATAGAATTTTAATTATATTAATTTTTATTGTAATTACATTAAAATTTTAAATTTTTGCTGTTTAAAAATAATAATTATTGTGCCTTGTTTCTATTTTTCCTCCATTTATGTATTTCTTTATCGTGCAATATTTTATAATCGATTTCTTAAAGTTAAAGGTTAGGTGAATTTCTTCTGCACAGAAGCTTAAATAATATGCAAATAATAAACCGAAATATGTATACCCGACATTTAATTATTTTAAATACCCAAAAAATATATATTTACTAATGGTAAAAGTATATATCATTAAAAAATAGTATACATTTTTAATTTGGTTGAAACGAAACTATGGCAAGGTCAATGGTCAACACATCGGGAAAAACAAATAAATGATTAAATAACCAACTAGAGCACTTTTATTATAAACATTATTTAACAATCAATCCATGTGATAATAATTCAAACAAAAAATAAGGTGCATGCATTTACAATGTCACAACATATTAATGTTCTCAAACAGGCAATTGATAGAGAGAGAGAGAGTAAACATGAAGGAGGGGAAACGGGGACTACCTGTACTCTTTTCATAAAGCAGACCATCATTTCTTTACCTTTCAATTAGGGGCTAACAGTGATAATTCAATAATAGTAATGTGGATATGTAACGTTATCGCATCTGCTTGGCACAATGATGACTATGAATGAACCTGCCTCCAATTCCATGAATCTCGGTGATCTAAATCTCTCAATTCGTGGCTACCCTCCTCTTCCTCGCCACTCTCGTTCGTCAAACACACACAATAGCACCTCCACGTCGTCGACTAAATGTCACTATGCCCTTGCACTTCTAAATACAAATCCTGTAGATAAAAACAAAAATCGATTAACATCCTAAAAGATCCTCTAATTCTAATTAAGCATTTGTCGAGGACTTCAGGAACACCCTGTGTACACCACCCAAATATTAACTATATAAATACTAATTATAGTAATGATACCATTGGGTCAAGGCAGCTTTGTGCTATTATTTATATGTATGGGTAGATAGGATAAAATCATTGTGTTTGTTAGCTTTTACAACCCCAAATCCCTAACCAGGCTACTAGTTTCCAAATTAGTGGGCTTGTGAGATTCTGTGGCCCAACACCTGCATTTCTAATGAAAACCATCACAACTGTTGTCAAATAATTTAGAAATTCACCTGAAATCTAATTCTGAATTCATTAATCTAACGCATTTAAGATCAACGTACAATTATTTCCCGCCTTAATATAAACGTAATAGTTATTTACTTGATTTCTCACCTATTCTTTTTTTTTTTAATTAAAAAAAAAAAAAAAAAACATGGCAGAGTACCTAGGAGAATGAAGTTTGCTGGGCGCGCTCCATGAGATAGAAATTATTGTCAACGAGAAATGGATTGTAAAGCAACAGAACCGATTATTAACAACTCTATTTATGTTGTTCAAGAGCATGAGATGCCGTTAATTCATATATCAAAGATTTAAAACAAGTTCTAATTGTAGAATTTTATTGACATGGATTCAGCTGATCGTACACGATCTTCAGGATAGTGCAGAACCAAAACAGGTAACTGTCCCAGTTGACGGAAGAGCTGCCTCCAGATTCTTGCTGTTAAATATTTAATTTTCTCGTTATATTCCGCCTGCACATACACCTTACGAATAATTATAGCTTTACTAATTAATTATTTGAAAAGGAGTCGAGAGAACAGTTAGACAGAGAAAAAAAAATACACACGTAAGATTAGATAAAGGTTGGCTGTTTATAAAAGGCAACTAATTGAAACTAATTGAGGGGGGGGGGGGGGGGGGAGTATATGGACAAAAGAACCATCTTAATGCATGCACCTTGAATTTGAAGCACAAAGTTCTTAGAATGCGCGACATCTCACACGTGCAAGATGTGCGACGACGTTAACTTTAATTAATGATATTCACTTGCTCTGATGAGATGGGAGTTAAATATCCAAAATCAACGATGTCATAAGGAACTAACCCTGGGGTTCACGAATGAAACTCCTTTCCAATCAACCGAAAGGAAATTGACCCACTTCATGCCATGGTTGCGACAACAGTGGTTCGTGAAGCAAGTTCAGAAACAGGACGTCAGATTTCGAAGATCAACATTCCAATGAGAAGGCAAGCATTAAGGGTTTCGTCGTTAATTATTATCTGTCAGTCCAACGCCTAGTTCGGCCGACCCATAGCCATACGTAGTAGATGCATTGGCAGAACGTGTTTTACTCTCACTACCACCCCAATGGTCAGAGCAAAATCTTGGACACCCGCGAGCCTACGTCCCAACCTAAATCATCAAACTTGAGTAGTATATAATACAAAGCGCACACACATACAATGTGCATGTACCTATATTAGGCAGTTCTGACGACGGATCACACCTTGGAAGTTGGATTAATGAATGAGACACGAGGAAAGATATACAGGTGGGAATGAACTTAAATGGTGTGGCCACGTTGGTACAATGAATGTGTCAACAAGCTAGCTAGCGGTTCTTATCAACTAGGGCATGGGAAGATGGTGATTTAATTTGTGGGAAGGGGGAACCCCCAGCATATCTATAAATTATAAAGAAGAAAAGAAGTTGGATGCTATACACACATCACACTCAATCTTCCAAACAGATAAGGGCCCTACGCATCTTGGTTGGTGCCCAGCGTGTTGGGGGCATGATACACCAACGGACTTAATTAATTCCCCGTCTAAAGTTCGTTTTTATATTTACCAGCTCTTTAAAAAAAAATTAGATCTCTAGAAATATACTTCCTGTAACATAGAATACATACAAGCTTGCTTCTTCAATAAACTAGCAAAATTAGCCATAATTAATAATATTACTTATATGCCCCCATACATAGCAACGGAATAAATGCCTCGGTCCCTCGAGCAGAGCTACTTCTAGCTGTCCGACAGGTTTAGTCAATATCTTAATCTGAGTTTGATGGCTCAATTGCAAGGGAGTAAATTTTTGGGTTCCACCACACGTGCGATAATCGGCCGGGTCTCGCAATCGATTGATCAACCATGTATTCCATTTCCACGTATCTACTTCGAAGACTTTGCAAATCGAGTCTGTACTTGTAATTTCGCGTATGTGTGTGTGCCCCGTGGCGGAGCTGGGCCTGGTCGATATCCCGGGGCAGGGTTGTCGTGCCACCGTGCGACGCCACCACGTGAACTTCACGTGGGCTTGCAAATGCAGCCTCTTCTTCAACTGTCGCTGTTGTTAATTCCCAGACATTGTACTTCATCGGCATTTTCTTCTATCTTCTTTACTAATGGACATGATGAATCAATTCGTCTTGCTTTTTGAAAGAGAGAATTCATCAAAGCAAAACTGAAAGGATCTTGGCATGGATTCGGGCAATTAAAGGGCATCTTTAAGCTTTATTTCACTTTTGTCAAAATGAAAGTAGTATATGTAGCAATGTAATTAAAGTCAAGAAACAAAGTAATTACATGCATTGCTGATGACCACATTTCACATTTAGTTGACGAGAAATTTGCGTTAATTCCGAATTACGTTCACACAGGAAATCTTAGCTTGATCCAAGTTTTGCGTCCTAATCATAAATTCAACCAAGAAGGCTATAATTGGTGGGGTCATTAATCAACAAAGCATGGGACAGAAAGACAAGGTGGAGTGGAGACCGTTGAGGGAGGTGTCACAGAGACACGGGAAAGAGCAAACACTGAACAGGCAAAGAAGTCCGCAAACACAACCACACAAGTCTTTACGCTGTCCCTCTTTTGCCCGACCCAACTTCAATGCTGACCCTCCTTTCCCCCGACAATCTTGACTCCTTTTCCTTTACCTCCTCATACTTATTTCTTACAAAACAAAAACAATCCACCCCTTCTTACTGAAAATGAATTAAGGGCACCGATCAAATCTACTCCAATCCTTTATATAAATGCATATTCGCAGCAAAAATGGGACAATCTTCAGACTAGAGCTGGCAACTTGTTTCATCTCGCATATATCAATTAAGCCCCGTCTCTCTTTTTTAGTGTGTGTTTTTTTTAAAAAAAAATCTTAATCCTTGCTTTCTTCGATACAACAGATAAATATATCATCAGCAGTTATTTGAGTGGATTGATGGAACTAGAACTGGGCCTTGCTCTCCCTAGCCACACTCCCATGATTAAGGAGTCGGACGACATGAATAATTGTAGTGATAAGGGCATGGAAACGGAAATAAACAAGGCCCCGAAAGATTTCAATCGCATAAGGGCTGGTTTTCCTGATGATCAGCATGTCACTGAAGTTGAAAGCAACGCTTTGTCTTTGCACTTGTGGAGTGGCCAAGCAGACGACGGAGACGATGGCCGCCCACAAAAATGGAGAAAACTTCCCGAGTAAGTCCACTCTGGAGATTAATTAGCTAGTTTGCTCAACGTCGCTGCCTTCTCAATTCATTAGTTACCTACACTTTGCAACGTGCCTTTGATCAATGCACGTCCCATATACATTTGGGCACGTTTTGAGCGCATATAACGAGATTGATGACCGATTCTAATTATAGGCAAGTGATTTTTGTCAGGAGTAATAATGATGAGGGAGACGGTCTAGAGATAAAGGGATGGCCACCCATCAATCCGTTGAGGAAAGAGTGTCGCCACCGCAACGAGGGCAACCACGGGAAGGAGGCCGTTATTGCAGCGAGAAAGTTTATGTACGTGAAGGTGAAGATGGAGGGTGTGGCCATTGGAAGGAAAATTGATCTCAGCCTTTATGATTCTTACCGAGCTTTAACAGACGCCTTGATCAACATGTTTGCTACATGTAGGTCTTGGTTGAGAAAGAATTAATTACACCAACAACAATATTGTGATTTAATTATTTTTTCTAAGTGCTTTGAGGCAAACTAAAGCTGATGCGAATTTAAATTCTCGGTCATGTTAATGTAGACGGCGAAGGTGACAGAAAGAATAAGGGCTATACAATCTTGTACCAGGACAGAGACGGAGATTGGTTGCTAATGGGCGATGTTCCTTGGGAGTAAGCAGATAGAATTTGCCAGTCCAAAGTTTTTCTTAATTAATTTTCTTTTTATCCATCTCTTTGGGCCGGGTGGGGAAAAGTAACTGAGGTATATGAGATGAATCCCGTGCCATCTTGTTTATCCATTGTTTGTTTTTGCAGAATGTTCGTGGAATCTGTCCAACGCATGGAGATTCTACTGAGGAATAACAACAAAATGGATTCACTAAGCACTGCACGGTAATCTATCTTACCATATATGGAACATTGCGGATTTCGAGCGAGTGGAGAAATTGTACGTAAGAAAAGAGCGGTGTGCGTCGGAGAGTAGAAAATAGATGACTTCTAGAACGGAACACGGTGGGACGGAAAAATAATCATTGCAACTGTAAATGCAATGCAGTTTACCCAGGGAATTCAGGAGATAGAAAATGCAGCGGCAGAGAAATGTGTGGAAGTATTGTGTTTTGAGCCTACCTTTGTTCCGCCGACAATGCACCCCACCCACCGTGCCTAAGTAAGGCCGTTGATTTGATGCTTGAAGAATTAGTCAACAAGGAAATTTTAAAGCACCGCCCTCGCTTATTGTCCCCTTGTTCAAAGATTATTTATTTGTTTTTAGTACAACTCATAAATCATAAATGAATATTGTACATGTACAGACCAAAGATCCCGCGATTAAAAATTGCTTATCAGAAAAATGGTATAAGTTTAATTTTGACTGTAGAAGACAGTTCAAATTTAATCATAGTTTATGTATGGGCTGTGGCAGAAGTGCAAGAACTCGCAGAAAATAAACAATTTCTCAAGCATCCTCCTTAACCCCAATAAAACGCTGGGAAATATGCATGGGATAGGTATACAACTAATTTCTCACAGTTTTTGATTAGCTACGAAGATCGCCAGTTAGATATTTCCCAAGTCACGCGAGCAAATGTGTCCGTGACTCGTCCAGGGCGAAAAAAGTTTGTTCAATATACTAATGCCAGAACCGCTCCCTGTTCGGTCACTCTTGAGTTCCTGAAGTAGGACCAATATTCTGCTTGAAGAATGCAGGATCTGGTGGGTGGTTTTCTTTTAATTAAAATTAAGGGTTGATGTTTTTAAATAGTTATAATTTTATTATTTAATTTTATTTAAATATTTATTAAAATATTTAAAATATATTCGTTGAACTGCGAGTTAACCAGAGTAACTGAAAATAACTGATTTATCTTTTCAAGTGTACAGGTTTAATTTGATTTTAATCTAAATCTGCAATAATTTAATTAAAATTCACTAATTTCAAATTAAATTTGAGTCAAAAATTGCCATCTCTACTTGAGCCCCTATGCCATACATAATATTGGTATTTCAAAAGTTTTTTTTCCTCGTTGGAAAAACAAACAAGGCCTTAGATCTCAACTCCCAAATATTTATCCAAACAAGTCCTTGAACCCATGATTGATTGCATTGCAGCCAAACGTTACTAAGTGTGAGCAACGGTTGCTGCCATACGTTCCTTAGAATTAAAAGGAATTATTCCAACGTCATCAAATTTAATTTAAAGGAATACAATCTGTTGACAACGTTCAGAAAACCACATCCATCATCATCCATATAAATAACAAGCAGAAGCCACTGTTTCATGATATATAGAAAACCTTCCTCCAGTTCTTCTCTCTATTACTCTGCTTTCTAATTGTCTTATTTCATCTATTCTTTGGTTTGACAAACAAAAAACTTTCCTTGTCATATACTCTGCTAGATTTGTATAACTAAATATATTGATTGATTCCTACGTCTTCCAAATCAATCTATTGTTTAATCTCAAGGAATATTAATAATTCTTTAAGAATAGTGTCAAATTGACATAACTCAAGCCACAGAATTCTCTCTCTTGCTGTTTCACATTACATGTTATTGTTTACATTTGGTGTCGGTGCTTCCAGTTGCTATTGCTTCGGTCAAGCCTCTGCTTGTGTATTTGGTTGGTAGCTTTGGTTGCTTGTTGCTGTTGTTTAGCCTATGCTTTGGTCATATTTTTTTCCAACACATAATACCACCTAGTTGCTACATCACCAAAAAATTAAAAATTCAGAAAGGACAACAATTTGGGTGCAAGGTCCTCCTAACTCACGACATGATTTCCTTAATTTGACTTGTGATAAAATCAATGCACTGTAGGAGAATCTACAAAAGCATAAAAACAGGCTGCATGTAGAATGTCCAAATCCAATAATGGGTGCCCCAAGGGCAAGGCAGCAAAAATGTATGATTTAATTTGCAGGCACAAGGCATTCCATGTTCCATGCTAGGATTAGTGTATGATTGCGGACGGATATTCATCTCAGCCCAGCACCCAAGTACAACAGTAACCTCTGCTAAGGTGACGTGGCTTGATATAATTAAAGAAAAGCCAGAAAGGACAATCCTAAAAGGCAAATTGGCGTTTTGGAAGCTCTTAAGGAGGACTAATTCAGATTTCAGAAACTGCCACATTGAATTGAACTGTGGTTGAGTACGGGAAAATATCTGGTGGAGAAGCCAACTAGCTAACTGCTAGGCAGTGTGAGGTCACTTTCAGGTAGGATCGAGGTTTTAACCTATCCACTTTGGATTATCCATCACAATAATTGAAAATAAATCAAATCCCCCACGGAGAAGTTTGGGAATGGACCTTTTTTTATCTGGAAGAAAGGGTTGAACTCTATGAAGTATTGAGACAACTCCATCGCGCTGAGAGAGATCACTTTAATGTTCTAAGAAAAGTACCATATTAACATAAATTTCCAAATAATATTACAAAACATAAAGAGGCACGATTAGTGGATTTCAGAGCTCTTAAAAGCTAGCCTGCACAATCACTAATCTCTTCAGCTCACTTTCTCTATTTATCATCACTCCCTCTTCCTCAAAGTCATGCACGATTGCAATCAAAATCAAATATGATACAGTAGAATTAAAAAAAAAAACTAAAAATCAAAGCAAAATAATCTGACGTATAGAGAACTTTTCCGAGAGATCAGTACGGGGTATAGTATTATCCAGGAGGTGGGACTCCCACTCCATTCACCGGTGGCATTCCATGAGGCATTACAGGTTGTCCACCTGGAGCATAATATCCACCAGTGCTGATCCTGGCCAAACTAGCTTGGCCTTACATGCCTTCTCCGGAAGACGGTTGCCATACCATCTGCTCCTCCATCAGCAAATGCTGCTTCTTCTCCATATCTGCCATTTGCACATATGCAGGCGGGGGAATGGTTAAAGATGCAGCAAATGGATCTCGTCCGGCTCTCTGCATTGTTCCATCGGGTGCAGGGAGTGCCAACACGGGAGTTTTACTCGCTCCAGGACCCGGCAATGCCACACTGCTGGCACTACCACCACTCATTTGGGAGGTGCTCACGTGCTGCCTAGCCATTCCTTGATCATACATACCATCCAACAATAAAGGATCTAGTCCACCACCCATTGCAGCCTTTTGCTTGGACATATGACTGACACTCCCCACCAGAGTCAATTCCCAATCAGCCTTGCCACTCTGCAGCCGGATTCTGCCAAGCAGAAGTCACCTCTGGTTTTCAGTTCGACGGGAGAGCTTCCCGCGGGCGGTTCCCGATGTCATCGGCTGGTCCAGTAAACAACGCCAAAGCCAACTTATTGCCTCGGTCATCAGCGGTCACTCCCCCATCCCTTAAATCCAACAAATCCCCAGTCTCCTGAACGGCAGGTTTAGGAGGCTGGGGCTGGGGCTGGGGCTAGGGTGGGGGAGTGTAGTTATTAGGAGGCGGCAAAGCGTTAACCTCATTCGTATCCGGTGCCGGATCCTCCTTCTGAGGACATGGCTCTGTCTCTACCTTCCGTTCAGGACTCCTCATAGCCTTTGCCCTATCCCTCACAAACTCCTCCAAAGTCTACAATAATTTGCTATTGATCTTCTGCACTTCCGGATACTCTGAAGACCTTGCCACACCAATGTCCTTGCACGATATAGAATCCCACCATCTCATCCATCTGCCTTGCTGAGCTAGCATATGCATCAAAAGCCTTCATACAATCTTGATACTCCATATCAAAGAACTTATCCAGAAGCACGGCCAGAACCTCACACACATCAGCAGACAACTTGAAACTCTCCTTCACAACAGAATAGAGCGCCACCAGAATCATCCTCTCACATCACCAGGCGACCTTGCTCTGCGCATTCCATAATTCGGCTCACGACGATAGGCATTGTGATCATAATCATACCCCTTAATTGATCCAGGAGGTGATCGATATTTTTGTCTGTCTTCGCTCCTCCCACATTAGTAAATTTCACCTCCATTCCCACTGCTGCTTCTGCTCATAGATCATCAACTCAAGCCTCTGATCCAAGTACAATGCATAAGCCCTCACAAAGGCAGAGTGATCCCATGAATTCGAATGTGCCTCATCACGAAAATCAGACATATTCAATAACCTAGTCCCCCTCCGAGTAGCATACATAATTTCCTGGTGAAAACAGCATCTCCCTCGTTGAGCAACCAGTGTATGAGCATCAAGAACTTGAGGACCACAACCCAATCACGGGTTTTTCCCAATCTTTTAGAAACAGCAACGACACAGGCGCTAACATATCCCCGGGAATAAAAGATCAAACGAAGAAGTTCTCTTACGTACTTCTCAGAGGCAGGGTCGTCGTCGTGGCTGATAGCTTTAACTATGGCAACTTTCGGCATTCCGATGCTCGTTTGATCCTTCACAACCCGGATCGCCATTCCGATGCTCGTTTGATCCTTCATGAACTCGCTCTCCTTCATTTCCTACGCCAAGAATTCCAAAAACCCAATCAAAACAAAAGCGTGAAATATATACATCACTTCCTATTTGTTTCGTATCTCATATTTAAGCAAGAAATCATGGCGAAAAAAAACGAACTTGGTAGCATTAAATGAAACCAATAGTTGTCAAATAAGAAAGAATGATGAGAAGGTAATAAGTAACTCCTCTCTCTCAGAAGTAGCACGTTGTAAACTCTCTCGGAGGAAACAAAACGATGAATTAAAAAAAGGTTCTGTAATCTGAAAACTTCCAACTGAATCAGAGACTTAGACCAGGAACTGTCAATGATATCAATGGTTGCTTGAGAAGAAAATATACCTACAAATCTTGGCTGGCTCCAACAAACACAACACAGGGTTTGAAAGGGAGAGGAGAAGGGTTGCAATGGAGACCGGTTTTCTCCGTCTCCGTGGATTCGTAGCGATGCATGGAAGAGAAAAGAAAGGTAATACAATAAAGATGGAATATGGGAATGAAGAAAAGCAACGAACTAAGGCGGATTTAATGGATGATTGGGATCTGGGAGAATCTGGGCCGCTTGGCTTGATATTGATTAAATTTGGGAGGTGTGACCGAAAGGACAGATGTGTTAAAACTAGGTCGAAGGAGAGTTGCTTTTATTACAACTGCTGCGGCTGCGCGTCCGGTGATTCTAACGCTTTGGAAAGGAGGTTCTGGTTCCCGTCAAATAAGATACGTGTCAGACCAAATTATACTGTGTTGCCTTTTTGTCTCTGGAAACAAATCTTATTTGTTTGTTACCTGAAATTAGATTTTGACTATTTTCTTCCTTCCGTTGATGTTCAATAAAATTTATGTTATATATATACATATTAAAATTTGAATATTTGGACCGACGCAAACAAGTCGGGCATAATTCGACCAAATTATTTCTCCCTTAACTATTTCTTGTTATTTAGTAAAAGCTTTAGTGGGCTGGACTGTTGCGATCAACAATTGGGTTTTAGGCCCATCCAGAAAAGGCCCATTCCACCGTCCACTCCAACGCATGTTTCATGCAACTCTACCACACACCAATATATCATATCGTATGCGTGCATATCAAAAAAAAGTCTACCAGTATTATATGTTCATATTATGTTAAAAGAATAGAAATGAAACAATTATCTGCAGAAGAAAGCAAACTTACTGAAGACCCCTTGGTTTCATAAAAATTAAGATAAGAAGGGGAAAGGTTCCCCGATGCCAATTAAGACGAATATCAAACATTCTCACGTACCAACTCGTCCTCGTTGAAATTGCTATTTGTTAAGGGAAAAGAAATAATATTATGTGTGATGTATGATAGGGGGAAAATTAAAAAGAGTAGGGGCTGTCCCGCCTCTCCATGCTTTATTATAAATTGCAAATCATTAATATAACGTACAGGCAAAGAAACACGTCAATCTCTGAAGATGACGTCATTGGCTGTACTAATCAAGCGGGGCAGCGAGGCTGGAGGGAACTTCCTAGCCAGCAAGAAAGGATCGTGTCTTCTCTCCACGGTCTCAGAAGAATTTGATGAGCCCTCGTCGCCGTATCTTGGCCTCCCCAAACCTGGACCCACTTCATCGGCCTCGTACATCCCAGGGTGACCCCCGTGGCTGCCCTTCCAATCCACGTGGGTGCCGGTCCACCATGCTTAGTAGCGTGGGGAAATAATGCTCCTCCGGGTAACACGTGTCTTCGCGTAAGCACGGTAGATTGAACTTTGACCACACGCTCGCAATAAGCCATGCATGCTTACGCTTATAAGGAGCTTATGGGGACGCAAGATGGCGAGAGCAGTGCAAACGTTGAATTGGACTCGTCGTGGTGGAGCGCGTGAGCAAGCAGCCGGTGCGCTGGGGTGTGGGGTCAGCATGCACGTAAATGTTGTACAAAACTTCACGTAAGTGTTGGCAGTAGTGGCGAAATAGAGCTCCCGCAGAGGTGCGGATGGGAGTGGGGATGCGGTCAAGAACATGAAAGCCAGTTTCTTTATGGATTTAGGTGTCCGGGACGCGAGCTAAAACAGCGGTGGTTTGGTTCTTGATTTGGGGTTCTGTAAGAGAGCTTAACAACGGGGGCTTTGGAGGTTGGGTAGACGGACAAATGGCCAACATGCAGGCTAATAAAATCATGAGGTGGAAGCCTTTCATATATGGCTTGGAAGGGAGGGGAGTCCCGACCCGACCGAATTAAGGTGAAAGGGACATACATTCATCTCACAACACTTAACAATTTATTTTACATATATATTTATCTCTACTTATATATTAAAGTTAAAGGTTTAATTTTAGTTGCCTGTTGCTTAATTACTATGGGTAGCTAGGTTCGGCTTTTTATTAGAAGAGGCAGAAAACTTTGGTACTTTGAGTGACACAATAATTTATGTTTAGTTTGTAATATTTGGATTAGTAAAAAAAAAAAAATATATATATATATATATATGTATTTAATATGTAATAATAATTGAATGATACGACAATATATAAGTTTATATATAGGATAATAAAAAAAATTAATGTAAGTGAGAAAATTATAGAAGTATATATTATTTTGATTGTGAATATGTATAATGATTAAAAAATTATTAGTTAATTATAAAAGATAAGAAAAAAAATTTAATTTGAATATGAATAAAATTTGTATAAAATTTTTGATTTGGAATATGAATGAAATTTGTATAATAAGATGTTTGCATTTTGGTTGTTATCATCTTTTCATCTTCCTCCATCTCATCAATTTTATAAACCAACTATCTTATTCAACAAAATTTTATTTCAAATTCAAATTCGAAATTTCTCTCTTTTATATATATAATTAACCAATTGCTTTTTAAATCATTATACTTATTTACAATCCAATCAATATTTATATACATACATACATTTGCTCTTCCATTTATATATATATATATATTTAAAAAAAATTAATCACCTTCCGTATATGATGTCATATTATTCAATCATTATTATATATTTTTATACATGTATAAATATAAATTCAAATAAATTATATTAATTACCACATCAAAATTTTCATTCAAAACCTATTACCATCTCCAATATAACTCCAACCAAACATGATCTTTCAAAAAACACTCCTCTTAAACATTACCTTGTTTTTAAATGGTAATTAACCGTTCATAAACTTAGCCTATAAAACTTTTATCTCTCTCTCTCTCTCTCTCTCTCTCTCATATCTTAATATAATTCTATACTTTTTTATCATATTTTTTTAATTTTAAACAATTTTATTTTTTTCACGATTTGTTACAAAGAATAAAATTTTGTAGGCTATAAAAGTTTTCGGACATGCATTGAGTACGCATTATGGCTAATTATGAATCAATGTAATGTAATTATTAATCATTCTATTTTTCAATTGTAAATATTTTCTTTAAAATATTAAATACAAAACATTACATCATATATGTGTGTGTCTGAAAATTAAATTATTAGCATTTTATCATATAATTCAAACGTTGTAACATGTTCAATTAAAATATTTTCTTTTAAGTTGTATTGTACTTTATATTCAATCTCATATGTAATTGTTGAATGCAAACAGCATGTTCAAAGTATCACTTATATATATATATACCTACACATAGGTCAATGTTAAGAGACTTGAGGGCTATGTTTATTTTTAAATTTACAAATACGCATCACTATTTGAATATCTTAGAACAAATATTTTATTATATAAATTTATTTAAATTTAAATTTAAAATTTATCCTCTCTTATCTTTTTTAGCAAACTATTAAATTTTATCCATCTTCATAATTTTTTTAATTATATTTAATATTTATTACCATATAAATTTATAATTATCATATTATTTAATTATTATTATATATTAAATATTAATAAAAGTTAGATACTCTATACATGTGTAAAATATATATGTATATAAATTGTAAAATATTGTATTTTAAATAACACATATAAAATTATTTTAAAAAGTATGATTAAATTTTTTAAATAAAAAATAAAGAACAATCAAAAGAATATGAAAATAAAGAAAATTTGAGAGAAATTATGTATAAAAATAATAAGTTGACAAAAGAGGAAGGAAAAAACATGAAACATAAAAAATGTAAATAGAGACAATTGTTTAATTTTGCATTGTGCAATCTAAAAGTGTTATTTTTTAGACAATAGAGTATAGATACAGGTCAGAAAGTATAAGACATGTCAAAATAAAGGAAGAGGAAAGAATTTGGAAAAAAGAGAAAATTTGATAGTAAAAATATAAATACAAATAAGTAGTCAATAGAGAAGAGAAATGGATTTTTTATTTTTTTATTCTGTTTTTTTATATAATTTAACAAATTACCCCGTTTACGGGGAGTTTGGCAAATTAACCCATCTCGCCGTTTTAAACGGCGAGATGACATCATCTGACGTCATCTCGCCGTTTAAAACGGCGAGATACACTTTTTTCAAAATAAATAAAAATATTTCGTATTTCTGCTAGTATAATGGAAGAAATACGAATGACGTCATCTCGCAGTTTCAAACGGCGAGATGACGTCATAATATCTTATAATAAATTAATATAAATTATTATATATTTTTTAAATAAGAAAATTTATTTAAATAAAAGAATTTTATTTCAATAAATTGAGTTTTAAATTATA
Source organism: Avicennia marina (assembly GCA_019155195.1). Lineage (NCBI taxonomy): Eukaryota > Viridiplantae > Streptophyta > Magnoliopsida > Lamiales > Acanthaceae > Avicennia > Avicennia marina. The sequence goes on along the minus strand of CM032753.1, from coordinate 22,662,483 downwards.
ATCTCATATAATACTTGTTGAATTTTTTATGTTTAGACATTCACATTACAATAATAATTAATTGAAATTTAAATTATAATGAATTTATTTAAAAGGAAAATTTTATTTAAATAATAGCTTAAAAGACCGTTCTAAACGGCGAGATACACTTTTTTCAAAATAAATAAATAATATTTTGTATTTCTACCAGTATAATGGAAGAAATACGAATGACGTCATCTCGTAGTTTTAAACGGCGAGATGACGTCATAATATCTTATAATAAATTAATATAAATTATTATATATTTTTTAAATAAGAAAATTTATTTAAATAAAAGAATTTTATTTCAATAAATTGAGTTTTAAATTATAATCTCATATAATACTTGTTGAGTTTTTTATGTTTAGACATTTACATTACAATAATAATTAATTGAAATTTAAATTATAATGAATTTATTTAAAAGAAAAATTTTATTTAAATAATAGCTTAAAAGATGTGTGTTATAACTTTTAAATGAAATTACATAATTAAATTATAATAAAATCAATATAAATGCCAATAAAATTGAAAATTTTGAATACATATAAGAGATAATATTAAATACTACACGTCATCCTCATCCTCATCCCTCAAATGACCACCGGTGCCACAGTGTGTTGGTCGTCTGGCACGATGTCCTCTTCGTGGTATTGGATCTCCTTGAGGATGGTGCAAAGTACGAGGTTGTTGAGCTTCCATACTTATAGAGTCCTGCTGAAATGACACTGGGGATCCACGGTATTGCCAAGGCTGCTCTTGTGAAGTGTACGCGTGAAGGGGGGTGTAAGGAGACTCTGAAAATACCGTGTATGGAGAATCGGCCTGTGGTGTATATGGAGAGTGGATGCTCTGATGTAGTGATTGAGGTACATATACATCTGCCGAATCTATAGTGCTAGGACCTGGTACCTCATGCTGATATGATGCGCCAGGAATTGATACATCGTGGTGATAGGGTGTGCTACGTCCGGGAGTGGGATGTGCAGACGCAATGTCATCCATCTGGTAGTATGGTGGAAAATCTCGCTGGACTCGCTGTTGTGATAGTTGCTCGACACTATCGACAATCTGCTGATTATATCCACCAGAACGTAGTTGTTGCATCTGCTGTGCCTGCAATCAACAATTTACATATTGCTGAATAATATACAAAGAGACATTCACACACACACACATGTATATACGCAAATATAAAAGCGTACCACGTGCGGGAAATAAGTAATGTGGCCAGGCTGATATCCAGTATGTACAAATACATGCCCAGGAGTGATAAATTGGCGCGTAACTCGACGGTACCACTCGAAATAGTCTCGTGACACCCGTGTATCTGGAAAGATGGGGCCCCTTATGATATGATCATCACTAGCCCATTCTTGAATGTATGCAGCGTGGTGATGAGCCCAATTAGTTCCTGAACGCCCGCGCCTATGCTCGTTATGTAGTGCATCCTGAGCCCGTGGTGGATCATTAGGAATGCCTTGTGGCATTCCGAATTGCCTCAATACCCGATCAATACGGTGCATCTCAATAATCTCATAGCAGATTAGTGGACCACAGAACGTCCACAGTTGTCGGCCACAATGGTTGGGTAGCATCTCATACGCATCGTCAGGGTAAGGCCGCCATTGAAACTGAAATGAAACATGTAATATTATATGAAACTGGTTGTATACAAGATGCAATATACATGGTGTAGTATTTGGTATCCATATTTAACGAGGACAAATGTTACTTGTACCTGAGACTCTGCCTCTCCGTCTAATGTATCACGTATCATGCGAATAGAGTGAGATGCATTTGATGTGTTACTCCTCCTTGACTTGGTCCAGCTATATACATGTGAAAATCATTAAGAAAACAAAACATAACAGTTGCACAATAGCATAACAAGACATGTTATTTTATGAGACATACCGTGCTCCGAAAGGTGCAGCTGGTAATTGCACGTCCCCAAGTACAGTGAGTGGACCAGTGTAAAGGCCACGATCACGGGTCTGTGGGCCCAATCCCGGGATTCTAATCCAGGTCCATATCTGTAAAAGTTCTAGTGGACCAGCAATCGTCTGCCTACCTCGCATACATGCGGAGCACAACTCTCGATATAAATATGCCAATGCCGCACTCCCCCAACTATATGGTTGAGTCCTACTCACATCCTCTAACATACGAAGGTATAATAGCTTAACTCGATCCCCAGATGAATCAGGAAAAATTCTGCATCCCAATAACAATAGCACGTAACAGCGAGTGTATCGAGCCACGTCATCCTCTGTACTATCAACAGTCAGGGTCCGGTATCGAACCTCCCGAAGTAAGACTGAAAGGGGTATAGTAGCACCACTGAATACATCTGTGGAGGGTGCAAATCCCAAATACTCCAAACAATACTCTTGCCAAACACTTATGGCCCAACGCTCGTCAACCCCTGTAATTGGGGCACCCGCCACTGGGAGTTGCCATATCAACGCTACATCTTCTAATGTAATGGTAGCCTCACCAGTCATAAGATGAAAGGTGTGAGTCTCGCGGCGCCACCTCTCAACTATTGCTGTGATCAGATGCCAATCAAGTGCCACATGTCCACACCTATACACTCCATAGAAACCTAGTCGATGTAGTAAAATAACGACCCGATCATCAAAATCAGGAATCCTAGCTAGTGCCCTGGTTTGATGTCGTGGTCGAAGTGTAGTGTCTATGTCCCCTAACCACACAGCCTCCGACCTATGGTTATGCTGTAGGTATGGCAAACTCGGATCAAATGGGCCCGGATTAGCTCTCATAGCCATGGTAAAAAAGTCCTGTATGACAAACTATGCATTAATTAAACACCAAATTAACAATATATACATAAACATGAAAACTAACATTTACAAGCATATGAAATATGTAATCACAAAACTTGAAAAAATAACATTCACACATAATATTTTTATGAATACAAATATAACTACACAGGCACGGAACTACTTCCGTGTTTAGTTGTGAAAAATATAAAATTTACAGAAACATGTGAAGCTAACGAGGACGACTGGAGGATGAAGGCATGTCTAAATCCTGCAATCGACGTTGGGCTTGTTGCCGCGATTGCTGTCGAGCTCGATATTGTGGCCAGTCCATCTCATTTGGTATTCGACTCGACGGAGCCCTCCCAACCTTACGAATTATACGCCTGTGAGGGTTGTGGACCAACTCGAATGGTGGATCATCCCAATAATCCTCGGCCCAAACAGGATTGAATCTCCCTTCATATGTGTGCACATAACTACCAATGGAAAAGTATGGCATCACTAGCTGTTTAGGATTAACACCATATTTTCTACTAATAGCTATTGCGTGTGAGCATGGAATTCCGCGTAATAACCACTTCTTGCATGTGCAATCCCTACTGCATAGTTCCACAGCGTGTGCATTTCCTCCTCCTCTTCCCGGATCCTGTGCAGTGATCACTCGTCCCGACTGTGCATTTCGATCATATAGTTGCACTAAATGCCGGATAGATTTGCGCTCTGCCCTTACATACGTCTTTGCAGGCCAAGCGGGCCACTCATCCCCTCCTGCCATCTTAACTTCACCCTCCATTAATCTTTGCCTGAATTTAGCAACGGCCCGATCAAATGTCATTTGCACAATCGAACATATTGGCAACCGCCGTATTCCCTTCATTACCCCATTAATACTTTCTGATATGTTAGTTGTCAGTACACCATGTCTCCAACCTCCATCAAAGGATAGAGCCCATTTTTCTTTATCAATTGCTTCCAAGTAGTTGTAGACCTCCAAGTTAATCTGCTTTATATGATCTAAAGTTTGAAGAAATTTTTTCTCCTGATTCTCAGCACCTGCTCTCCAGCATTGATCACGCAAGTGTCGAGATTTGAAAGCTTTTAAAATATTTGCACACAAATGTCGAAGAAAAAATCGGTGTTGTCCTCTTGGGGCTTTGAAAACATCGATGTTCTCGACGGCAGAAAGAAGCCCAGGATGTATATCGGATACAAGACAATTATATGCTCTACCACAGATAATATGTCGCTCCAACATCTGCAAAAACCAACCCCATGATTCTGTGTTTTCTTCATCTACTAAGGCATAAGCAAGAGGTAACACTTGCTGATTGACATCAATAGTAACTGCAATCAATAACTTATGGCGATACTTCGTGTATAGGTGCGTGCCATCTACACTAATTACCGGCCTGCAATGCTGGTATCCATCAATGCAAGGTTTAAAAGCCCAAAATAAATAACATAGCATCATCCTATTTGGCACCCCAGTCCCAATGTGTCTCCACTCAACAATAGTGCCTGGATTCCATTTTTGTAGTGCTTTCATGTAGGCAGGCAACTTATTCACTGAGTCTTCCCATGTGCCGTACACATTCTCAATGGCTCGTTTCAAACTGTACCATGCCTTTGCATAATTTATCTCATAACCGTACCGATCTTTGACAAGCTGCACAATATTTTTTATCTCAATAGTAGGGTTTTCACAAACTAACCCTACGAGAATTGCTGCAATCATGTTTTTATCCAAATTTGTGTGATCTATCCTTAGGTCCCCTGGGAGACAAGTGTGGGCTGAGCCGTATCTAGTTATCTTCCACAATCCCATTTTCTGCCTTAAAGAAGCCCTAAGGTGCCACTCACAAGGCATATCAACTGTAGTATGTCTACATTTAACCTTCCACAAACTGGGCGTACTCTTCACCACACGGTACTCTCGCTTTGCATGTCTCACGGAATAATCCTTCACAGCTGCTTGGACATGACCTTTGCTCTTAAACACCATGTCCAAATGAAGCTCTCCTTTGTGCTCGTCATAATACGTGCTCCATCTATCACTTGGATTTTCAACACTGTCAGCTGTAATTTCTGGCTCTGCCAGTGAGAAGAAGGGTACAGACGGATATAATGGCACCATCGGTTGTTCTGTCCCATGTTCAGGTATAGTTGAAGAGTGCATTGGCATGGTGCTTGCTCGCCCTAGCACACGTCTATGGTATGCATTGGCTGATGGGTCGGCATCTGATGCTGTTGATACCCGCTGCATCGAATTGATATCGACTGCATCCTCATCTTCTTCATCCTCATCATCTCCCTCATCTCCATAATCTCTATCATTGATGTCAGATGTTGATCGGTATACATGTTGCTCATGGGCATTACAAAGCATCTCTCCTGCATTATCCATATCAACCCTACCTCCATATTCTGATTCAAAATGTGATGCATGTGTGTTAAGATCAGGTAACATGTCACACTCCTGATTTACGACATGAGTCAACGCTTCAGTGACCAAGGGCACACTACTATTCTGTCGAGTTCCAAAAAATGATCGGTGGGAGGTTGGACCTGTTTCTCTCTCCACACGTGGCACAATATACTGATTGTGACAGTCTCTCCGTTCTATTTCGATGTAGAGATCTAAATACATGACTTGATTGATCGGATTAAACAAGAATTGCAAATTTACGTCATTCTCAATCCCTAGTAGGACCACATTATGTCCCCCAAATGCATCTCTTAACACAAATTTTGTTTTCAAATGAATGACATAATGATTTCGATCCACTCCAGTCAAATCATACACCATCGTCTCCAATTCAACAAAAGTCGTACTGCGACGTATGCTTTGCAAATAACGAGGCCCAATGTCGTAACTTATGTCGTTTGAATTTTGCACAATAGAACCCCCCCAATACAGCACAATTTGAATATCACCCTCAAATGTCATATCTTCAAAACAAACAGAACACATGCATGATACAATTAAATATAAGCGTCACATCTATAATATGACATATACAAATATAGTAAATATAAGCATCACAACTATAATAAGAATTTAACGTATTTTAAGTAAATATTTTCATATGTATTCGTATTACTTGACCCGAAATACGCGTATCTCGCCGTTCGAAACGGCGAGATAGAGTCTGATGGCATAGCTCACGAGGCCCAACTTCCAACGTCTAATTTATTTTTTGATGGCGAGATGATGTCATAATATATTATAATAAATTAATATAAAATAAATTATGTAATATTGTGTAATAATTTTAAAATAAGAAATAAATTATTTAAAATAGTGAAATGACGTTATATAATAAATTATAATAATTTTAAATTATTCTATTTTTGTTTAAAATAAGGAAGTTCATTTAACTAAAAGAAGTTTGTTTCAATAAATCGAGTTTTAAATTATAATCTTGTATAATACTTTTTGAGTGTTTTATGTTTAGATATTTACGTTTTAAGGAAGTTGTGCCTCGTGAGCTGTGCCATCAAACTCAGCCAATTAGACTCTACCTCGCCGTCTAATATTCTTAGATTTTATGTATTAAATATTTAAGTACACAATTTTTATTCATCTAATATTCTTATAAAATTTTCAAATTTATTTAATTGTCTCTATTTACACTATAATTAATAGCTAGGAAATATTAGCAACTAATGACAAACTACAGCTTATCCCACAACACAAGAATTTTATTTTAAACCTAAATATAACAAAATATGAACACTCACCTCAGAAATCAATTCTGATAATACGCCTTGTTTGTTTTCACAAATTCTAACTGGAGTTTCCTGCAATATAAAAACACATTTGTTACTAATTAAGACTGAAAAATTAAAACACTCAAATTGAAAAACAAATTGTAAAAATTAAGGCTAAAAAATCAAAAAACTCAAACTTAAAATAGACTTGTTCGGCCAACCTTCAGCAAAAATCCGTCGAGTCGGCCAACCTTCAACAAAAATCTGTCGGGAATATATCCGTTCGGAACGATGAATAGCGATCGGCGTGCTTGAATTGCAACCCGCCGTTTGAACAAAAATCTGCCGGGAACAGCGATCGAGCGTGTTTGCGGGGAATGGAAGAATTCGCCGGCAAAGAGAAACGATGAACAGCGATCGAATTGGTGTTGAAGACGATGAATTCGCCGGGGAGTGGAAGAATTCGCCGGGGAGTGTTTGCGGGGAAGAAGGTGATGAACAGCGATCGAGCGTGTGCCGAGGTAGCCAGAGTTATCTCGCCGTTTGAAACGGCGAGAATGTTGACGTGGACCAATCAGAGGCTATCTCGCCGTTTCAAACGGCGAGATATACCTTGGAACTAACGCCTCGTGGATCGGTCCATCGCCGTTTCAAACGGCGAGACTCGGGACGTGGACCAATCAGAGGCTATCTCGCCGTTTCAAACGGCAAGATATACCTCGGAACTAACACCTCGTGGATCGGTCCATCAGCCTCTATTTCGAGACACGTGAGCTGGGCGGCCCAATCAGAGGCTATCTCGCCGTTTCAAACGGCGAGACTCGTGAGCTGGCCCAATCAGACGCTGTCTCGCCGTTCAAAACGGCGCGATACGAATACGGTGTATTTCGAGACAGTTAATACGAATACAAACGAAACATTATACTGGCAGAAATACGAATATCTCGCCGTTTAAAACGGCGAGATGGGTTAATTTGCCAACCTCTCCGTAAATGGAGTAATTTGTTAAATTATAAAAAAAAACAGAATAAAAAAATAAAAAACCCGAAGAGAAATAGAAAAGAATAAAAAGAATAAGATAATTAAAAAAAATACTTGAATAATTTTACATTATGCGAATAAAATTTTTTGTTGAAACAATAATATAATACAAATATATAAAAATAATTTTTTTTCACGCTTAAATCTTACGAATCAAATATAATTTTAAATTTCTGTCAAATTATCCAAATTATTCTCCAATTCTAATTAGAAAAGAAACATAGCCGAGATGTTTTTCCAATTTGAATCCAAATAATATTTTGGGCATTTTTTATTTTCATAAATATGGGCTTTATTCGGCGATCTTGCATCTTCTGCCATTGTTTTTGCGTTTTGAGTAAGTTAATGCCACAATGATTGGGAGACGCTTAACACTTAACAGCTATAAAGAAAGTCTGTTTAACTGCTTATAATGTTTGGTTTGTTTAAACAGTATGAGTTGATGGCAGCGTGAGGCTTGGGTTTTGCTTAGATTGCCCACCGACGGTGACAGATAACCATAATCGTCGGAGCTTTACCCCCGACCACACGAATGTTTGGTTCACACACACACACACACACACACACGTTGGTGTGTGCGTGTGAGTAACCCTAGTAGGGCTCGGAAGCTGGCGTGTGGCTCCGCGGGGAACATACCCAGAGGGAAAAGTATAATCCATAAGGCCAGGGGGCCCAAGGCTTCCCTGTCACCTTACTTTTTCTCTGTCATCCGCCCTCACTGATGAGACCCCATTTTCCTAAACGCAAACCCCATAAAAGCCGTCTTTTCAAGGAAAAAAAAATAAAATATATATATATTTATTTATAGACACGCACGCATATATTAACAATTCTGGCGGCCGGAACAAAAGCCTTTTTTGGGGGTCTAGTACCACACCAATAGAACTAGGCTAGTCTCTTTTTCCTTTATGCCTCGTTCTTGAAGATGCCAAGACCAGGCCCAAGACCTTATGAGTGTGTTAGAAGAGCTTGGCATAGTGACCGGCATCACCCCATTAGGGGCTCCGTTATTCGAGAAATATTCAGGTATTTGGTGTGTGTGTGTGTGTGTGTTGATGGTTTTGTTCTTTTACTTTCTTTCTTATATTTTTTTTGGGATGATTGGTTAGGATGGTCAGTGAAGTTCATTGTTCATCTACTAGAAAGAACAGAGAGTGGCTAGAGAAGCTCCCCATTGTTGTCTTGAAAGCCGAAGAAATTATTTATTCTAAAGCCAACTCGGAGGTAGGTTTGTGCGTTAGCACTCTTTAACTCCAAGGATTGTTCTTTTATGGCATATCCAGCTTTATTTTGTTCGGTATTGATTTTTCTTTAATGCTCGGTGCACATCTGTTTTATTAGGCCGAGTATTCGGACCTTAAAACTCTTTGGGAGAGAGTAAACGATGCGATTAACACAATAATACGAAGAGATGAGAGTACTGAAACTGGGGAACTCTTGCAACCTTGTATTGAAGGTACGCTGTTGGGCTTATTCTCATTGAAGTTAAATTTTTTACTATGGCGATTTTCTTTTTGCGTATTGTATATATTTAAATATTTTATGGACACAGAGGCACACACATGAAAGGGGATTTTGTGACTAGACTCTGTAGATTCAGAATGTTTTTGACTTGGATTGGAAGAATTTTGCACGGAATGAAAATCAACCAAACATTGCAGACTCGTACTAAAATGCAATTTCTTTCTTCCACTATGGATTAGCTGCACTGCATTTGGGATGCACTCCTAGAAGATTGTCAAGAAGTCAGCGCTACAACTGTCCCAGATATTATTACCTCACGCCTGAAACATCGGAGGCTACCTCTGTTCCTGGCTGCAATTCGAATGCTAGTGCTTGTGGAACTCTTACAACCAATAGTCATCTCTTCTTCCATTACTCGCAATATTCGAATTCCCTCCATTCCTGCTTAGTGTCTGAGAGTCGTTCTTTTCAGAGGAGAAATTCTAATGTTTCCACTCCTGCCACCCACTCATTGTCCAATGTCGAGAAATTTCCTGTCTTTCTGAAGAATTCTGCTTCAAGTGATAACCATCATACACCTGTCCAGACTTATTCCTTATCAAACACATGGTCTGTCTATCCCCTGTACTACAAGAATGAAACTCAATGCGCTGACCCAAAGCTTAGTTCACCTAATCCTTCAAACTCATCTCACAATATGGAGAGCATTAAACTTGGTCAACAGCAAAGCCTCTGCCCCGTTAAAGTTGGGGCATTGGACTTTATTCTTCCATCCAATCATGAGTGCACATCAAACGAAGGACATCAAATTGAGTGTGATTTAACATTGCGTCTGGGTTCTCTAGAGGTTCCATGCACTGGTATGCAGTATAGTGTGCCCCCACCAGTGGAAAATGGTAATTCCAGCACTCTAGAGGAAAATTCCAGGGCCATCTCAAAAATTGAACAAAGTTTTCTGCTTTCAAGCCAATTTTGAGGATCTGTTATCTTCCAGATCTGTAGTTCTGAGAATCTTATGCTGGAGGTGGAGGCAGGGGCCATCCAGCAAGAATGCACAAATCTTATCGGCATTAGTAGCACGGCTTTGAAACTAGAAATCTGCCCTCTTCAGGTAACTATGTGTTGCAAGTTTGTGCATGTATCAGGTAGTTGTATCACTGACACTTTTTTGTATGGAGCGGTTATATTGAAAAAATGCTAGCTTTGTTCTATGGATTTAGTGTGGCACCTTATATTTGCATAAAACCCCAATCTGTAATTTGGATGATCAACCTCTACTTCTCTAAATTCTGAAGAAACTGTAGCTCCTGAATAAGGAAAAATAAGTAGATTTCTTGAGTGGAGAAATGATCTAATCAAAGAAAGATGTTATTTATTTTGGTGCGTGGAGCCTTTTTACACTCCTGGTCAATTATTTGGTTCCTTGCTAGAAAGTGCCGTGAGAGCGTGGTACCTGTTTGTAAACAACCTTTAAGAAGAACCAATTGACTGGTAAACAACTTGAATAATCCAGTCTTGTTGTATTATAAATGATAATGGCGAAGGATTGGTGGACCATATTTTGCCTATATGTATTGCATTTTTTGGTGGGCGAAAAGTTGTGGCATTTTTCCCCGATGAAATTCTGAAAAGGCCTTATTTTTCCGGCGATGAAATATCTGGTTATTATTACCCTGAAGTGCTACTTTATTTGATTATGATGATGACAAAGTGCCAGTGGTGAAAGAATGGATGGGATTTTCGGGGCACATATAAGTGGGTGTGGTGGATAGTGCTTTCTGAACTTTCTGGTATGCTGCTCATCCCTGCAATGTTTTTCTGAGAAAAGAATATTGGAATTTCATGGATTTTATTTGCATGCTTAATAGTTTGGATCATATATTCTTGGGTTCAGAGAGGTGGTGTACCGAGGAAGTGAGGCTTGCTGTTCATAAATAAGTCAAAAAGAATGATCATTAAATTATTAAGAAAAAAGTAAATCTTTTGTATGAAAATTAGATGATAATGATGGTTGTTACTCTTCCAGCTATGAACTCTATATGGTTTTGACAAACCTGTGCTAGGAGACAGTTATTTCTCCAATGATCATGAGTGGGGGATGATTTCCGTGTTTAAGTGTCAACATAAAGTGAATGGTCATTCTAATGACCCAATATTTCTGTCACCGCATCTCATCCTTCCACGGTACAGGAAACATGTAGCATTAAAGATGTTGCTGGTGGAGTTTTCTATTTTTACCTTTGGGGTGTGTTTGGGGGTGCGCCGGGGTATAAGATCAGGACAATTTAGATGGTACATAACAATCATGGATAATTTCCTACTCTAGGATGTCATGGATATACTAGCAAGAGTTGCAAGAAGAATTCATGTTAGTGGCGGTGCTGCCCTTTTTGCGTGGATTTTTCTGAGAAGCAAGTGGGTTGATTTGGCATTGGAGAAAAGGCCACAGAAGCGCAATAATTTGCCATCATCTAAAGTTATTCACCTTGCCTGAAATTTTGGCAACACAGGTCAGAACAGCATGTCTGAAGCAAAGGGATCTTCCTCGAGTTTGGTAGGTCCCTGCGTGCCTTGAGCATCTTTCTTTGCCGCTAGTGACAACTCCGTTTTTGTTGATGGCGATTGAACAAATCATGAGCTTTAGGATATGGGGGTCATATCTTTGCTGCATCAAGATTTGACCTTTTGTCGCAGTGATACTTTTAACACAAGTGACCCAAGCCACCCACCTGATGCACGACCACATGGAACTCTTCTAATTGGCTAATGGCCGTAGAAATAAAGGAATGACACAACCTCCAGAAAAGGGCCGAAGTGATTGTTGTAATTTGTAATGATACCACCCCTTCTCTCCCACTACAACAGTAAACAACGCAATAGATTAATAAATTAAAACAACGTAAGAAAGGCCTGCCTTAGCTAGGTAACCCATGTGTAATGTGGCCATTTTTGCAGCGTATTATTCTTCCAGGCAACTTTTTTGCAGCGTATTATTCTTGCAGGCAACTTTTTGTACATCGGGTGCCAGACTGCTAAAAATTATATTACTGGCGGCATGAGCAACGTTTCTGGATGGCCCCAAGTGAGGAATTTACATAACTAATTCATGGACTACAAACTGAATCCTTCCGTGTTTTATTGAAAATATTTGCTGTGGGTGCAACCACAATGTTGTTCACAATTTACAAACCACATGTTCGGATAATTTTCAATAACGGATCGTGTGTGGTCATTCAGAAAGAGCGGAGGATGCAGTAGTAGTTAGAGAAGAAAGGGGAGATGATGTCAGGGACGACTGAGGAGAAGATAAACTGCTGTAGTTGAACTCTATCTGCAGCCTTTGATGGAGGGAGAAGTAGGAAACGGCTCTTTTCTTCTCTTCCTCCTCCTGTTCCTTCAATGGTATGGCAGCAAGAAATCCTTTGATGAATTCTCTACAACATTCCTTGCCACTGCATATTATTTCTTGCTCGTCCTCTTCTTCCTCGCCGTTTTCACTCTCTGATGTTTCGGTTTTTGGCTGACCAGCTGTTTCTTTAACAGCCCGTTTTTGCATTAAGGCCTTTTCATCAAACCTTAATATGAATGCCTGATTGCAGCCCTCGAACAGCCTCTCACCCAACGTGTCGACGATATAATAAGCATTCGCCTCTGCTTTCAACACAAAGAAATGGTCGTTCCAGCTTACCATATATATTCTTGGTGCAGAGTCGTCGGCCGCCACATTACTGCTAATTTCATTCCATATGGCATCAAAAGACATGGCTCCCTTCAGGGACTCAAATGCTTCAGCGCCAAAGAACCCAACAAATGACTTATTGTGTGAAATCGATATGGGTCGGATATCTGCTCTCAAGACAGTCTCGAGATCAAAATGCTTGTCGGGGAAGTCATTCACGTAGGCCACGTTTTCGCATAGTCTTCTCCATTCTGAGGAACCTTGCACTATGAGGTTGTCAAACTCTGATTGATTAGGCATGGCATCGTTGTTTGAGTGAAGCCAGTGGGATATCACGGCGACTAATGCCGTGCAAGCACTTTCTCCTGCAGCCTTGTCGCTGCATTGGTCGAAAGAAGCAAAGAAAACTGGAACTTTGAGCTTTACCTGCCCATCTCTACTAATTATCTCCTTTTCTCCCCAAACACCTGCTGCGTTGTGTTGCTGCTCTTTCGTGGCATCATCTTTCTGAAAGCAAATACGAAGACACGGGCTTCTGTTAGTTCATGAATTGGCGTCCATTGTTGCGTTGATTAAATGGAAAATGAAACACAAAAAACGAAGTACAACCAGGCCTACATAATCTAATACACATTGCCTCATTTCTGGTTTAGATGATTAATGGGAGTACTTTGTAATGGTGATTCCATAAAAACACTCTCTCGTGCAGTTTTCTAGTACGTAAGATGTTCCCTACTTGAGCGTGTATAGCTGGAACTTTCGAAAAAGAACGGAGAATAAAATCAACATGTGGAGTCAATCAAACAACTGAGGCCCCACGAGAAACAAATGTTGCTCGTCCGTTATTGCCTCACTCAATTGTTTCAGATTGAGAATTTCGAGGGAACGCTTGTGTTTTTTGTTCCGCTTCTAGCCCATTGAAAGTAATACTAAATCACTCAATGCCAGACTAGATTAAAAAACAGCAGACTGATGCTAATTATTCAAAGCTTTACCAAGTCGTGTGTGTTATTATAATTTTTTTGACGCAAGTGGATATAATAAATCCCCACATGCAAATGAAAATCCATTTCGCTGCCATTAACCAATATAATTACTACGATAAAGAATAATATACAAGTATGTATGATGTACCCGTGATGCAGGTTCGCTGAACGGGTGGTCCACGGAAGACGAGGCAGTGCCCTGAGGATCAACCTCAATCTTGTTCTCATTGCTACCAGTCTCTGTTTTCTCAGCCAGTTTCTCTTCTTTATTCTTTGCTCGCTTAAAATTGAAGCGCCTGCTCCTCCAAGAAAACCATCCATCTTTCTTGTCTGAGTCCAGGGCAGTTCCTGGAACAGCTGACAAATTTGTTGGTGCTGCATCTTTCGCCTCAAATGCGCTCGACTCATCTGATTCATCCATACTCACTTCCTCTCGGCTCAATGATCTTCTTCGTGATCTCACATTTTCTTTATGCTCGTCATCAGATATGGCTTTTACTTGGCTACACGTAGTTGAGTCACATCGAGGGATGGCCATCGGCCCTTGGGTTTCTCTGATCTGAACAACGTTGAATAGCACCTGAGGGCGTGTATATGCGCCCAGTTATATTTAGTCCACATTTAACTTGAAAATTTAAATGATGATTCTCATTTGCTATACCTAACACTTCAAACAAAACAATCGTGGGCAACATAAATTGCTTGGTCTTGTAATTTTAATTTATCTGGTCTTACCTTGAGGGCAGTCATAGCAGAATACAGTCAATCCCATAATAAATACAAATCAATCACCTTTAAAAGAGTTTGGTTAGGCTGGTTTTGGCAGCATCCATGCAGTTTCTGTTTATCTTTATCTGCCCTACGTGGAACTTACGCATTTATTGTGGCAAAATGAAGACCATTTAAAATCTACTGCGTAGAAGTTTTCCAACTGCATGTCGCGGTCAAAATGCGGCGGGGGGTAGGGATCAGGTGGACCAGAGGACATAGTCAAAGTTCCACACGTGTAATGCAATACAATCAGAACAACCTAGCTAAGCACAACTAGATGGAGTTGGATTGGGTGGACTGAGTTTAATAACACAATTACTGATGGTCACTCACGTTTCAAACATTTGAAAACTGACGGATCAATATTAATTTCTGAAGAAAATTAAACCGAGCTACGGTTAATTGCCACCAAACACGGTTAAGCTTTACAAAATTCAAAGAGCGTGTACGCTCCGCTGCTGATTATTGTATTATGTTATTGGTGACCTCATATCAAAAGTAAAGAACTGCTTATTACTTAATTGGAAACAAAAACAACTAGAACTTAAATACCCAAGTGCTGGGCCAGAAAGAACAGAGCTTCCCCCTTCTGGTGATCACATCAGAGGCAATTTATATAAAACGCGGTTAGTTCAGAATCCTAATCATTTCAATAATCATGGAACGCAAATTCTTTTCTGGTAGGGCACCACATGCAAATGCAGGACAACTAGTTAGGCTACTGTTACTTATATAAAGGGGCCCTCAGGTTAATGGTTGTGGTTCTTCAAATCAATGGGTAAATACGTGGCGTGTCTCGTAACACACTAATCTGAAACTCTTGGGATGGTTTGAACGTTGATATTGTTAGACTTGTCAATTTATGTAGCTTTCAAACTAAGGAAAATCCCTTCACACGAGTCCAATGTACGATAGACTATTGAAAAAAAATTAACTTTTTGAATAAATTACCGTCAGGGTAGCGTATCTGGCTAATCCGTCCATCTGCAAACTCAGAGGAAGCTTCTGCTCAACCGAAGAGTTCTCCATTTTCCAAGCAATTTCTGATATGTTTACCGAAACTCTCCCAATCACCGCCATTTTAGTCTTCCAATCCATCCTTTCACCCTGTTTCATGCACACGCGAATTTGATTATACATATGCGTATAATCTTCGAATCGATTTGCACAGAGAAAATTAAGGTAATCAGCAAACTTATGAACTTACGTATAAAACATTGAAGCCGATTTCCCACGCCCCCAACTTTGAATCGTGGTGATTAGAAACAAGGGAAAAGCAGCACGTGTTCTCGAACCAATGGTCCTCATCCCACTGAACAATTCCCCACCCTCTCTTCAAAGCTTTCTCCCTCGAGAATTCCTTCTTTGGTCTCGAATGAAATGGCGCCATCAACGGAAAAAACTTGGGCTCGCCTTTCCATTTTATCTTGATGGCCACAAACTTTTGGGTCGCCTCATGACCATCATCTTCCGGCAAACCTTCAAGCTTCAATGGCTTCACCGCCACGTGAAACTTCCGCGTCGCGGCCCATGCAGCCGGAGGCCATGGCGACCATTTTCTCGCCTTCACCGCCATCTCTTTTCAACTCGTTCTTGTTTTACTTTCTAAACGAAGAAAAAATCGCGAAAAGTGCATATTGTTATCGAGGGAGAAACGAAGATGGAAGGAGACCGCGTTTTATTGAAGGGGGGAAGGGAGGAAATTACGAAGAAATGGAGCAGTGCATCCGACTGCGGCGAACCAATCAGAAGTTGTAGCGAATAGGGTCGTGACGTGTTGGGGAATTATTGGGTTGATGTCGAAGAATCGTACAAAGTGTAGACACGTAGACGCGGGAAGGAATTTCAACACGTGATGTACGCGTGAAATTAGGGTAACCCAAAAGGAGATGAATTCTCCAAGAGCCCACGTCTCCTCTTTTCTTGGTACAAATACAATAGACATAAGGTCTGGATTGCGAAAACAGGTTGGGGTTATCTACACTAAAACGTGGGGAAAGTGTGTTTGGATTATCTTGGTTTACAAGGTAACGATCCTGATGATATCTAAGAATTTTCAGTTTATTTGAATTTAGCTTGATTACGATTGTTACGTATTAGAGTTGAAGATAAGTTAAAAAGAAAACTTAGGTCAACAAGAACTAGTAGTGTGAATACAAAATTTGGGCCCAAGTTAGCGCGAGAGAGTCGAAGACATATTGGGCTCATGATGTGGTCCATTTGTAATGGATTTGGGCTAAAGAGTTCAGAATATGCGAGTCACTCATTATTCTGAGCCGCAACCGGTTCAAGTCTGGCCAACCATGCGTTTCTAGTGAATCCAAACATATGCTGAGCTGTGAAATAGCAACTTTAGAGCAAGTGGAGGGGTATGCCACCTAACGCATACTCTAGTGGCAGAGTATCACTTGAGCAAAAAGCAGCTTTTGGATTTTGATGATGTATTATGTATTTATTAGTCAGTGCATCTTGCTGAAATCTTCGACACCTGACCCCAAAAACTCTGTCACTAGCTCTCTGTGAATGAAAAGGAAAGGTCAATTAATGGCTCAACATCTTCAAGTGCATTGCAACGCGTAATTTTTTAAACCTTATTTTACAACTGCTATGGTTCTTGAATCCAGACTTTTATTTATTCATATGTTTGTTGACCAAATCTTCTTTCTTGTGGAGTTCAAAGCCAAATTGAACCATTCACTGTTTCAAGAAAGTTTGGGTAGAATTCAATACTAGGAAGTTCGAGCAAACTTTAAACCACTAGCCTTTGGGGTTTCTTGTTGACGAAAGAAAATGTAAATAT